>JACXGK010001285.1:41256-73445 GCA_016801125.1 Novumbra hubbsi | reverse complement strand
GCTGATAATCGCCTTGAACGGTAAGTTCTATTTTGAGTTATAATACATGTACCATCAAAAGTATCAAAGTGGAAACAAACTAGTTCTGAAATATTTTAACTTAACGTTAACGTTGTTAACTGTACATTCTTTAAAATCTATAGAGAATTGAAACAAAACATAGAATAGAAGTGCTACAGCCAGCACGGCATAGGGCATTCCCAGCTGTTACAATAAGCAATATTGGTATTGACACTATTACTATATCCAAATAAAATCTAAATCAAATTGGGAACTTGTGAATCAAAATAATCTTTCTTTATAATTCAGTGTTTCTTTAGAATCCTGCAGAATAATTCAAAACCTGCATTGTAAGATGTACAAATGTACGACTTTTTGTCTTCAATAGCCTCTCTTTGGTGGGATGGTCTTCAATAGTTTCTCTTTGGTGGGATGGTCTTCAATAGTCTCTCTTTGGTGGGATGGTCTTCAATTGTCTCACTTTGGTGGGATGGTCTTCAATAGTCTCTCTTTGGTGGGATGGTCTTCAATAGTCTCTCTTTGAAGGAACTGTTGGTCGTGAGATTCCGAATGTGAGTATTATTGGAGGAAGAGAGGCTGCTCCAAACTCTCGCACCTACATGGCATCTCTACAGTTCAGAGGTCAACATATGTGTGGAGGAGTTCTGGTGAGAGAGGATTTTGTCCTCACTGCTGCTCACTGTAATCGGTGAGATTCTCCATTAGACATTAACGCATCTCTTTTAGATGATCTCGGAACCCAGTATAATTTATAGCACATGTTGCCTACTCACCTGCTTAATGTAATGGATGTCAGGAAGTACCGGGTGGTTCTTGGGGCTCACGATGTGTCGGCGGAGGAAAACTCCAAGCAAGTGTTGGACGTGGATCGTTATATTCCACACCCCAAATTTAAGCTACCAAATAACGACATCATGCTTCTCAAGGTGAGTAACACCAAAGGTAACCACATATATTAACTTTCATGAGCTAGTAATGGTAGCAAATATCTATGTTAAAACATTATTTTATACCCAATGGCATGTATTGTGAGATGAAGCGTGTCTGCTCCCTCATCAATCGTTGACACTGGTGTACTCAATGTTCATTCGTAGTTGAAAAAGAAGGCCACACTGACTCGGGAAGTGCAGTTAATTTCTCTGATGAACGGTTCGATAGCCAATGGATCCATTTGCAGCACCGCCGGCTGGGGGGACATAGATGATAATGGCACAGAAAAAAGCAAACTTCAGGAAGTCAATGCCAAAATCCTCTCGCAAGCGGAGTGTTCGTTACGAATGGCACCCACAAAGATCTGCAGCGGTATGGTGTGTGCCACAGGCCCCAGAATGTTCCAGGGCTTCTGCACGGTAAGTACTGCTCGGTACGACTGTTATTAGTGGTCCTGTACAGGATATTAAAAAACAAGGTTATTTCCAGGATTAATGCTTTGTCTTTTAAATTTCAGGGGGATTCAGGAGGTCCATTGGTGTGTAATGGGAAGTCAGCTGGCATCGTCTCTTTCTCAAAGTTTCCATGTGCAAGCCCCGATTATGCTGATGTGTACACAAGAGTGCCTGCTTACCTCGGGTGGATTGAACAAGTGTTGGCTGGAAATCCCTGAACCTATGTAATTGTTACGTCCCCAGTGTGTCTGTGTTGCTGTGTGTTTGTAGTGTTGCTGTTTGTTCCCCTTTTCACACACAGGTGCCACCAGTCCCATCAATCATGTTCATCTCCCTCCCATTATTCTGTTCAGCTGGTTCCTGCCCCCATCAACCAATCACATCCTTCCATCCGCAGTACAAGATCCCTCCATTCACCACCCCGTCAGATCTCTCTTGTTCTCTCAATCTCTCTTGTTTGCTAGATCTCTCTTGTTCTCTCAATCTCTCTAGTTCTCTAGATCTCTCTCTCTATCTCTCTCTCGTTTTGTTCACTGTGGTCTGGTTGTTGAGAGTTGTTGGTAGTTAGTTAGTTAGTTAGTTAGGGGATTGTGGTTTGTTTTGTGTTGTATGGTACCTGTTCTGTGAGTGTACATGTTCGTAGGTTTAACCCTGGTGAATGTTTGTTTTCCCCAATAACCCTTTGTTTGTTCCCAAGGGGGAAGGGGACCGCACCCTGGGAGTGTGTAGGCAAGAGGCCCGCGGGCATACATTTTCCCGTAGGAGTACTTTGTCTATGCACACTAGGTAAGACCTGGGCGGACCACCCCTTGTATTTTTTAGCTTAGCCAGGGGAAGTTATTATTTCGGTAGGTAAGTGTTGGTTAGGGGGTTTTCTGACACTTGCTTTCTTTGCTTTGGTACCGCCCAGCCCCTTTCCCCAATTTTACCGTGTTGTTTTATGTGGATCAATAAATCCCCTGCACGGTACCCTCGGTTTTCGTTGTCTTCCTCACTTGCACCTCATGACCCCATACCTTATTTCCATTATTTCACACGGGTGTGCACGCACAGCAGGGAGTTACGCTCCCTTGACAAAAGGCGTGCGTAACAGTAATACACAATATTACTGTACCACCAGGTGGCTCAAGCATCATAATCATGCCCAGATCATTCCCATGAGCCTGCTATATTATGTGTTTGCAATAAAATTGACTGTGTCTGGCTTGCTTCTTCAAGACCCTTTTCTGCAACTGTGATTGGTTGTTGTGAAAAAATCAGCTAATGTTCAAGGCAATGAGTCTTTAATATATTGTACATCATAAAGATGGTGATATTATTGGTTTTAAACATCGTGATCGATTGTCTAAAAGCCTGTTGCCATAAACTACAGTTCATTGTACAAAATTGAACTTGTTATTAAAGCATTTGAAAAACACAGTTCAATATGGTTTGATTCAGCTAGGACAAGATCCTTTCAAAAGTGCATCTGTGGAAGATATGTGTTCCTTTTTTTATTTTTTTTATTCTTAATCTACACTATGATTATTTGTTCACTAGGAATTGAGGAACCACTTGTATTTTGGGGAACCGGGACTAGTTGATATTATGGACTGGGTAAGGGGAGTTTACAGATGTGGTTAAAGACACCTTTTGGTCTACTCTGGTTACACACACCGGAATTCCACCCGGTCCCACAGCCTTTTGAATGTGAACCAGTTTAAAAATTCACTCCCATCATTGAGATCACTTTGTCTTTTTCAGCAATGGCAATCCAATAGTGAAACCAACTTCCAGTTGCAGCTAGGACAGCAGAGTCCCTGCACTTTTCAGTCAAAACATGGTGCTGTTCTGCTTGATAACCCGTGACTGTTCAATCCTTGGTGCCTACGTGGATAACAATTCCTCTATACTCGATATGCTTGCCAGGTTTGACTTAGAGAGTGTACCTTTAGCGTTCCAGTGGCCATCAAGTGTGACCACGGAAGACTGTAAGACTGAACTACAGTCAGGTCAAGACACTAGTCAGAATGACAAGCATGAGCTTCCTAAGGTGATTTCTGACAGTTTATTCAGCATTGATTTGTTTGCTGAAATCCACAGTTTCATCAGTTTCATCCTACAAGCAGTTGAACTGTCGGATGTTCTCTAAAGAATCAAGACGTTTGAGGCATTGTGTTTACCGGCATAATAATTACGTTGTAAATCACTTTCTACTAATGTTGTACATTATCCAATGTATATTTTCATATTGTATGTTTCGTTTATTTATTTCATACAAGTTGTATTATACAGCCTGTACATCCTGGATAATTATTTTTTGTAATAATATCATAAAAAGCTCTCAAGTCTCAATGGGTAAAATTATCACGTAAATTACCATAAAAAGCAAGTCATTTTTTCTGTCTCCATGTTGTGTTCACATGGATTTTCCCTTCTAGAATATATCAGGTACTACTGATTATCCAGTGGAGGGAGCAAGAGATTCAGAAATATATTTGTTGCTGCTTTCATTTGATGCAGACCTCTTACCGAAAGATGGAGTAGCTTCCCTGGAACAACGAGTTCAAACTCCAAAAACACAGCATTTGGGTCTTCAAATCTTTTTTCTTCAAAAGTCTTGCACCAGCTCTGCATATATTTGCTCATTAACCCTCTACTAACTTACGCTACTCATCTCGACCAGAGGTTCTTAGATACATATATTAACGCCTTTCAGTCAGTTCTTTGACGAAATTTGGTGGAACAACCTTTCCTATGTACTACCTTTCTGCAATTGTAGATGATCGCTACAATGATGTACTTTGAATTGCTTGGAACTGGCTTTGTCACCCCTCCCAGACTCATGGGCCTCAACATTCTTTCTTCTGAAGGCATCAGAAAGGTCTTTTGATCTTGGCTTGCTGTGTTACCACACATCCATTGTTGAGACCAAACTAGACCCATGGTCTGATCTTTATGGAAACCTGGACCCAGTTACTCTGTAATGATTTTCTATTCAGTTGTACCTGTTTTGGTGCACCTTATTAAAACTTCTGCCATTTTATGTGATGGTAAAAGGTGGGTTGTAAAAAACAATTCTGCACAGGGAAATTGCATTTCAGTTTATTTTAATTGCATACAAATTTCCAACTTAATTTTCATCTGGTTTAATTTGTAAATTGTGTTAACTTATTAATGAATGTGGTTTGAATTTAGCTCAAATATCCATGCACTAAATTATTATGTGTTAATTTGTTATAATGTTATATATAATGTGTTCATGAATTGTGTTTATTTATTAATGAATGTGATTTGAATTTAGCTCAAATATCCATGCACTAAATTATTATGTGCTTAGTTTTTCACATATGATCAGAAACTCAGGTTTGGAGAAATCTAACTTGATGGCCAAATTGTCCTACAATGCTATAACATATTTCATACTAATTTTAATAGGCAGTTGTTAGCCTTTAAGGCAAATATTGACCAAGTCTTTCTAGAATAATAAGCCTGTTTAAGAATAAACGCAAGTTGAAGAGGGAAAGGAGCAACCCGAACCAACATAAAAACATACTTTCTGTTAATCAATTGAGGGTTAATTGCAGCGATCCCTTGGAATGAGGAAGTCACTCTGAGTAAGGAAATGACTCCAAAATCCTCTCCATTGTTACCATGACAACAGGTGGCCACTCCAGAGGAGCCTTTCCTCAGCCCTCCCCTCTCCCGTTAGATTTACCGGCAGACTTCGGTCCGTACAGTGTGGCGGGGATACCAGCCAGAAGTCCCCCCACTCCTTTCCTTCCAGCCGAGCGGTTCGGTCCATTGATGAGGACGCGGCTCTTTCTCTCGGTCGTGTTGGCAGAGCAGTGGTTTCACGTTTGACATCGCTGTCTGAGATTGCCGATCAATGCCGGAGTTCAGCGTGGGTGGGACCATCGCGTGTCAGACGACGCCGTGTAATGCATGAATTGATTTTACGCTTTGATGATGCAATGCTGCCGGGCACACCGAGGCGTGTGCATGTTGCTACGTTCCTTTCCTCCAGTTCCCTGCGGGCACGGAACTATTGTGCCACTTTGAGAACTTAACACTCTCGGCTATTGAGCTGTTTTCTATCAGTTTCTTCCCACACCTGTTTGTTGTTCTTCGGAGGCGTACTCCAAAGCCGGGCTAAGCCAAGCATTCTTGGAAAAATATTTATTTGGTTTTACTCTTACAGCTTGATACAGTAAGAGATATAACTGTGGATGTATGTGATATGTAACAAGCACAACAGACAGATTTGATCATTGAAACATTGTTGTGTTAATAACTTCATCCGCCCGTACGATACTGCTGCAGCAATCAACACAGTTGCACAAAGTACACAGCATAGGCCAGAACACAAGTCAAATGCTGGCTGTGCAGTGCAAGTCCATAGTGAGATATTGTAGGGCTCATTAGTGTCCCACATATGGAACTATGTTATAAGCTAATTGCTCATCAAGTTGGATTCTTCTAAAAATTTTACATCCGCTTAGAGTAGGCTAAAGGTCCTACAGATTCCATACCATGGAGTACTGTAAAAACAGCTATTTAACTTGACAGACTGTCAAACTGAACTACATTAACCGTTGCATTGCTGTCTCCCAATAGTGTCAGTTTATCTATGTTCTGTTTTGAGAGGTAGATGATGACTAGGGTGGAAAAGAGAAAACAGACCCTTTCTGGTCATGGTTGTTGTATGCGTTTGTTTAAGCCCACTAGAATAATCCCATTAAGAACTTCTCACCACAGCAAGACCAACTTAATTTTAAACATTGCATGTGGAGAAAAATGATTTAAGGATGTATATAGACCTGCCAGTCAATGAACCAAAAAGTGTGCTACCATAGCATACAGTGACAAAAAACAGGGACAGTCTAGCCCTTTTCACTTTGTAAAGTACTCTACACATACCTGTTCATACTTAAGCCTTTTCCAGACACCAAAAGCCAAAAACAACCTTATGATCTTGACTGGGATTTTATCCCAAAAATATTGCCCGCAATTGGCAAAACTCTCTGGACCCATTCTAACCTCAGCCCCTCCAACCCCTCCTCCGTCTCCTCCATCTCCTCATTCTCCTGGATGTCTCTTCTGGTCCTGCAGTGGCTGACGTTCCCCCAGGCATCTGGAGAATGCCACAGGGGGAGTGAGGCTGGACAGAGGCCTTTGTGGCACCACATACCTGTGGAGTGGCACGGAGAGGCTTCGGGGGATGATGTGGCTGGAGCGTGTACCACTCAGCAACCCGGTCTCATGTGGCCTTAGACACACAGACTAATCCACTCACTCAGTGATGAGAAGGTCAGGCCCGCCTGACGGATCGGACGCTTGCTGCCAAGACTCAGACAGTGTGTGTTTTCCGTCAGGCAGCCACACAAAAAACGCGAAAGCCAAAGGATTTCTGAAAACCATGAATTGTAACATATTCTAATTGAGTTGCATAGGGAAGCGGGGAAGAACGCAGTATCATATTGACAGGTGATATTATCTAACTGAGTTGCATAGGGAAGAGGGGAAGAACACAGTATCATATTGACTAGTGATATTATCTAACTGAGTTGCATAGGGAAGAGGGGAAGAACACAGTATCATATTGACTAGTGATATTATCTAACTGAGTTGCATAGGGAAGCGGGGAAGAACGCAGTATCATATTGACAGGTGATATTATCTAACTGAGTTGCATAGGGAAGAGGGGAAGAACACAGTATCATATTGACTAGTGATATTATCTAACTGAGTTGCATAGGGAAGCGGGGAAGAACACAGTATCATATTGACAGGTGATATTATCTAACTGAGTTGCATAGGGAAGCGGGGAAGAACACAGTATCATATTGACAGGTGATATTATCTAACTGAGTTGCATAGGGAAGAGGGGAAGAACACAGTATCATATTGACTAGTGATATTATCTAACTGCTACGACGCGGTGGCCAACGTTTCTCACACGCGCATCGCCCGCTACTCGTTTCAGTCCCCAAAGTAACCCTGGGCTGTTTTTGTAACAAAACCAGAGCCTAATCCCAAATTCAGGGGAGCTGTGAATGGCCCTGAACAAATGGCCGACCAGTGAGCGGGATTAGAGGAGGCCTCTATGAAACAGTGAAGGGTCTTTGGTGGTCTTGGGTCTCTCTCTCAGGGCCTTTTTTGTCTGAAACCCCCATGGAGTAAGATGCAGGGCCCCTCCAGAGCACCCTCAGCCACCAAGAGACACACGACGGCCACAATTCATCTCAGGAGCTGAAACAGTGATTCAAGAGGTGCTTTAAAATGGTGACCCTCCCCTCCCTTACTGTCTACATACGACGGGTATTACGATTGGCCGGTTTTCTCCCCCTGTCTCCCACCCACCAAAGGTCTTTTCATTTTATGACCACACAGGGTTTTAAAGGTCCCGCCCATGCTATCGGCCATTGTTGCTAAAGCATGGTACCTGTCGAGTACTGTACTGCACACCCAGCAGCTCACAGAGCAGTTATAGTACTCGGTGCCTTGATCAAGAGCCAGTGTTAGCCAGGGGATTGGATAGGATCTAATATTTCGATTTACACGGGCAAAAACATGGAAGCAGTGATACATTGTTTGGCAGCAGTAATATCAATTAACTAAAACATCAGGTTTCCCCAGATCAGTTTGTTTTATACATCTTTTTTTCATTTTCATGTGTTTAGACCCTATTTTGAATAATTCAGGAGTTTGTATTTGGGAGTTTGTAGTTTTGCAATTCATGATTAAACAGCCAAGCATTTACGGAAGGTTTGCAGTCGTAAATAGTTTGAAATCGTATGGAACAACACCATTGAATTAGTCCTTAGCTCTTTCTGAAGTTTCCTCAGTCATTAGTTCCGTCACAGCTGAACAGACACATCCCATATTCAAGACCAGGCACCTGTGCATATGGCGTCAACATGCCATGAGAGGGTCAACATGCCAAGTCTTTGGGACATCCATTTCCATGTACTATGTTCGGAGCATTCCATCTTGATTTTGCACAGTGTTTTGGTCTTTTCTGCTGATCAAAGGCCATTGCTTTGATGAGCTCTGCCAAGGGCTCCCTCTTGTGCTGGCGAGGGCACTGACAGGACAGTAGGGAAACAATGATAATTACTGGCTCCTATTTAGTGTCTCTGCACTCTGAGTTGGATTTGGCACAAACAGGCAGCCTTACCTTAAAGCCAAGAAAAAAGTAATCTTGGACAGTTAGACGAGTGAAAAGGTGGAGACATGTTGATGATGAGGCAAGCCATTCAACGGGGTAAGAAGAAAATGGGATTACTTTTGGGCGTGCATGTTTTGAAGAGTTCGTGTTTGCTGTATACCAGGATGCAGCAGTCAAGAAGTCCATGTTAATCTTGTTCTAACAAGCTTCCACCAAAATCAGACCTGGAGAACAGCTGGATTCAGAGGGGCAGCTTGTTTACATCTGGCTATGCAAGGGGAAATTATAAGACTACCTGATATTCCCTTGTTACGTTATTTCTTAATACTGTATATTTACCTGTTCACACCAGTAACCCTTTGCCAACTCTTAAGCTTAATACATGTACAACTGTAAGAGAACCAGGAAAGCTCCCAACCCCTAGTTGTTCAGCAGAACGTTAGGATGAAGGGCTGACATGTTTCCCATCAAAGCAATGACACATGTTCACTGTTCAGCCTTTCTTCACCTCAGAAGAAACCCTTCATTCCCAGGTGTACAGAGTATGTCTCTGCATGTTAAAAACCCACGGTAGCCCATCGAACCGCTCCTTTACAAACCAAGAGGTCCACTTCATCACGTTCTCTCTACCTTTGAATATTCATGGGGTAATGATGTTACTTAATTTTATGAACACCATGGACATGCAGAAAGTGCAATAACGGTGAAAGGTTGATATGCCTTTTGATATATATATATTTTGAGTGAGTTAGTATAAGTGATTATTCGAACATTAGATCATTTATGTGCATTTTATTGGAGTTGAACATGAACCAAGGCACTCACATGTTGTTTTGATGACAGTATTCAACAGACAGACCAATATCGCCTACTTAAAAACGAATTGATAGTTGAAACTGGTATTTGTTTAGATACTGTCATTGCTGACCTTCAGGTTGAAATTATGGTAGCAGTGTTCGGAAGTGCCATACTGTAGTGACTAACACAAAACTATGGACTGGAATACAATTGGAGACAATAACATCAACGTCAAACGTTATATATCGTACAAAAAGATTTAAATATATTAAAAGTTCTATTTGCAATTGTTTTTTTGAAAATGTTAGCAAGACATGTCAATAGAATGCTACCACCAGCTAAGTTCTAGCACTTTCAACAAGTGTACACACAGCCTGAAATGCACAATTTGTTTCAAAGAGAGTACCATATGCATTTAACTACTGAATTCCGTAACTGACATATCAGAGATAATGTCATAAGTTTGAAAGATTGACTACTGAGATAGTGGTCTAGGATAACATGTCTTGGGTGACAGGAGGCTACAACATACATAACCGAAGAGCTGTGAAGTTCATTTCAAAATACAATAACATCTGATGGACAAATGTGATCAGTTTATGGTAATGTCTTGCATCAGACATCCGTGGATATCAATGTTAATCAGTCCAAACATTTTCGTCAACAGGGAATTTGAATTCCTCTGTATAATCCTGTCAAGTGCAGTCGGTTTCAACGTTTAATGTAAAGGCTTTTCTGTCTTCTCTTTAGAGAGTGCTCTCTCATGCTTCACAATGTCCTGTTCACTGTTTGTCAGGTATCTTTCAAATAGGCAGTTCATGCCTTAACAGCATATTGGAATAGCATTGCCAGCCTTGGAGTTGCTCAAATAAAGACAGTTTGTGAGACGATACTAAAGACCTTTAGAGGGGGGATTTTTTTTAAATACCCACTTTCAAAAAGAAAACGGTTCCTTGACACAGAAGAGCATCATCAACATTATCCTTCGGCTTGGTCATTAGTAATAATAATAATAATAGTAAACATACTTTATTTACACAATGTTAGCAGCGTTACTTTTGAACCTTACGCTAAAAGAGGGGACTTTGAATAATTTAAATGTACTTTTTGGCCCCCACTGCAATCTCAACATACAAAATAGTGTATAAAACCCCAAACAAATGTACATATAACATTAAAGTGAAGGATAATGAGGATTTTTATAATAATAGTTAACATTCATTATCTTGATAGTAGCAACACTTGTAAGAGGGACTGTGGTGAACTGATTGTGGTGAGCTGACTGGTGAGCTGGCTGTGGTGAGCTGGCTGTGGTGAGCTGGCTGTGGTGAGCTGGCTGTGGTGAGCTGATTGTGGTGAGGTGGCTGTGGTGAGCTGGCTGTGGTGAGCTGATTGTGGTGAGGTGGCTGTGGTGAGCTGGCTGTGGTGAGCTGGTTCTGGTGAGCTGGTTGTGGTGAGCTGGCTGTGGTGAGCTGGTTGTGATGAGCTGGCTGTGGTGAGCTGGCTGTGGTGAGCTGGCTGTGGTGAGCTGGTTGTGGTGAGCTGGCTGTGGTGAGCTGGTTGTGATGAGCTGGCTGTGGTGAGCTGGTTGTGATGAGCTGGCTGTGGTGAGCTGGTTGTGATGAGCTGACTCGGCTGTTAATCAGTTGTCGAGCTATGAGGGCAGCATAGGGAGGAAGTGGGTGGAGGGGTGTCTCCTCCGGGCCTTGTGACCCCGCCGGGGCTTTCCCCTGCCATTCAAAGACACGAACATCTGCCTGCCGCCATGTTTCCAGCGCAGCGAGGCGTATGTGTTGTAGCCGTTTTCCTCAATGCGCTCCTTAAACTTACAGTTGGGGTTGTACTTCACCTTTGAAAGAGAGGACAGATGTTTACTATTTATTATTACCCGAAACAACCAACAGCAGCCTGGCCCAACCTCTACTGGATTTACTGGGGGGTAATGTGTGTTGTTGCACTCTAAATGTCCATAGCGTTCTGTGTAGTTTGTGTTTATTATTTCTTGTAAGTTGTTTCAATGGTTATTCTATAAAAAAAAACGAGCCCCACATGAAAGGCAAAATATGACATAATGTTGTGATTGTCATGTTGAGATCATGGTCAAGATAGAACATGAAACAACATAAAGTGTTATTCTCCTATTTAATATGTTAACACAGTCCTCTGCCTGCGTGATATCTTTTCCTTATTTCTTCATAAAACACGAACAGTGATTTGTGTCAATATACAAGCACAGCCGAGCCAACACAGCTGATTAATGGCCTTTAGGGGGGGACTCAGTGGGAGTTGAAAGGGAAGGCTCTGGGAGAGCTCATGCATTTGTTCATCTATGTCCTGTTTACGCTGGTGGCAGGGTAAATTAACTGCTACTCATCTCATTGCTGATTCACAGCACTGACTGATTGCCAGATTTAGATTGCTCTCTCGCTCTGTCTGATCAAACGCATCATATGCAGCCTTTTTACATGACAGAAAACTTAAGAGAGATGGGGTAAGAAAGGGATGAAGACAGAGAGTGGGGAGGAAGAGAGAGGGGGAGAAAGAGAGGGAGAAAGAGAGGGAGGGAGAAAGAGAAAGGGGGAAAGAGAGGGAGGGAGAAAGAGAAAGGGGGAAAGAGAGGGAGACAGAGAGGGAGGGGGAAAGAGAGGGAGGGAGAAAGAGAGGGAGAAAGAGAGAGAGAGGCAGAAAGGGGGAGAAATACGGGGGAAAGAGAGAGACAGAGAAAGAGACAGAGGGAGAAAGATAGGGAGGGGGAAGAAGAGGGAGAGAGAAAGAAAGAGAGGGAGGGGGAAAGAGAGGGGAGGGAGGGAGAAAGAGAGGCAGAAAGAGAGAGGGAGAAAGAGAGAGCGAGAGAGAAAGAAAGAGAGGGAAGGAAAAAAACTGAAAACTAGCACATAAAATTAATTCATCTGCCTCTGTTGCCATCTCAGCTCAAATCTTGGCCATTTATTTTGACCGAGGAACAAGCCTCTTTTCAAGATTTTTCTGGAAGCACACAATAGATAATATCAAGCAGCACCCAGGTGTTTTTCCATGATTGATACTTTAAGTCTGGCCTGCTCTGGATTTTGCTAGAGTAGACGTCCATGACTTACATCAGCGGAATGTATTTGGGGGAACAACTGGGGTCCCTAGCCACTCATGTTGTCTCATGAAACAATGTCGCAAGGTGTACCTACCGATCCAAAGAGGGTGCCTTTTTTCGACATGGCTAAATACAGTCCGGTGCTGACAGATTTGATGGCCACCACTCCGACACTGACAGATCGGATTTCCATTAGGCCTAAAAAGGAAGGAACAAGAGTTTCTGTTAGAACTGGGGAGTTTCCAATCAAAAGCCACTCTATCATTACTGATTAGGAAACACACTCTCTGGATAATTTTTTCCAAGACTGGGGAAAAACATTACATGCACAATAGAGCAATACATTTCTCCCTTTGTGAAGAGATTTTTAGAACCCAGTTCCTCAATAGTTGGCTCACCTAGAACCACTTGACGGCAGAAAAATGATTTCTTTGAAAAGTAGGCTTTGCGTCAAACAGAGAGACTTACGATAAAGACAATATTTAGAGGAAAATTCTAATTGACCTAGTAAAAAAAGTAATAAGAACTGCAATCCAGACTGACACGTTTTTTTTTAAGTACTATGTGCTTTATTCTACTACATAAGAAATCCCTGTCTTTCTATACATTCTTAGCCAGACACAAGTTTCTTCATCTCCTTTGTCTTCCCGGTGTGTCTCAGATCATGCCCTCTTCCGTGTTCAACATCTCAGTGTACTGACGGCCGCATACAGAATGAAGGGCGTCATGGGTTCCCGTCGGCAACAGAGAGGAGGTGCCGTCATCTCTGACCTGACACTCCACACAGATGATACCCAGTGCTCTAGCAGGGAGACACAATGCAGCGTCTGATGGTCCCTTATGCCAGCCTCTTATCCACTTTGCCCATGACAGACCTGGCAGCACTGCAGGCTAATTGTTTTCTCTGGGCACTGATTGCAAACAAGTCCCATGTGGCTTGGTCTTGATCTGGTTTTAGTCTGCACTAAATGGCCTTAGTCATTGCCATGGCGATAGAGAAACATGTTTTTGGAGAAGACCGGAGGGGTCCAGCTCAGGGCCTGAATAGGACCTAATTGCTGGACATGCAGCTCTCTTACCAAACTATTTTTGGCTTGGCTATTTGCAATGTTTTGCATAGGCACCCCAATGTTACCTTCTATCTGACTAGAGCACGCCTCCATCCCAGAACTACACAACAGTGGAAATCTGGTTTGGAGAAGAAAGTATCTGGAGAAATACTAATGAAGGAACAAGGCCAACCTACGGGCTGTTGTTTTTGGACTGGGCCTGCAAACACAGCAACACGTTGAGGTGCTGAAGGAGGTGTGGAACCGGTGCCAGTGGGAAATGAAGTAGGAGGCGTAAACACTGCGCCCAGACCAGAGCTGCAACAGTGCTCATGCAGAACCACTTGTGCTGAAGGGGAAAGCGAGCAGGTTTCCTAGAAAGAACGCTGGTTAAACCCGTCCAGCGGGGAAAACTAAAAGCGTGGTCCCCGGGGTCCGTGGGCACCGGGGCACAACTCTCCGGCCACTGTCTTATTTTTCCATTTCTTAATGCAAATCCAGACTTCTGGGGAAATGCAGAAAAAGCTATTGGCAACAATGGGTGACTAAATATGCAAAATGCCAGTTTATAGCATTTTGTAGATTCATCTGACTGCATCTAGGTGGCTCACACCGAGGTATTGTATGCTAATATCAAAACGGTAAATGTGGGCATGCATTTAAGATCTTGCCTGCTTCCCTGAAAGTTGTTGCTCAAGCAAAGCACCATCACAGGACCATCACACCATTACCTGCATACGAAACTAGCTTAGATTATGTTCAGTATGAACTGACAGCAATGCTATTACGTTCAACATATACATATCCAAGTGCTATTGGTTCTTAATGACTCACGATTATGTTCAGGGACAACGTATGACAACGTAAGTATTGTTTATTGTCGGAACGTATTCATAGTGAAATAGAGTGGCTGTTTGCTAAAGAGCGTTGTGGTCGGGGATGGGTGTTTCTGCAATGGTACTGTTAAGAAAGGCATTTTTATTAGCCTTAGCCTTCATCCCAACCTGAACCACAGTACCGCGGTACCTAAACTTAACCCTAATCCTAATGCCAGTGCTGTGATCCATAACTTTAAATAAACTAGAACCATTACCCGTAAATGAGCCATTTTTAATTTTGCGTCGACCCCATTCATTACTACTCAGCAGCAGGTTGATTTCTGTTGAAAGAGACAGGCTTTGTTGCCACAATTGTCTCTGGGGATCTTTTGTACTTTCAAACAAGATTCTGGCCTAATTCACGGCACGGTAAAATTGATGGCATTTAGATGTGAGAATGCAATATATCTGATGTGATGTGTTGGGCCTAAGCCAAGACCAACAACAATTGTAAAGCCTTCTAATATTGTCTGCTGGTCATAAGATAGGTTAAGCATGGAGCCATAAACAGACTTGAAACATCACTCTCCATGCCTACCAGGTGATGTCCCCCACAGCAGACACACAGAGAGGCTTCCACAACACACAGCCGGGCCACAGACCCTCAGACAACCGGGTCAGGAAGGTTCCACAACACACAGCCGGGCCACAGACCCTCAGACAACCGGATCAGGAAGGTTCCACACCACACAGCCGGGCCACAGACCCTCAGACAACCGGGTCAGGAAGGTTCCACATCACACAGCCGGGCCACAGACCCTCAGACAACCGGATCAGGAAGGTTCCACACCACACAGCCGGGCCACAGACCCTCAGACGACCGGGTCAGGAAGGTTCCACACCACACAGCCGGGCCACAGACCCTCAGACAACCGGATCAGGAAGGTTCCACACCACAACTAATACTTGGCCAGTTGCAGGAACTCCAGTTAACACCTTACATTTAACATCCAACTTGTTTTTTGTTAACATCTCACTTACTCCATTTAACATCAGATTTGATCTTCAGTTAATATCTGATTGACTACATTTAAAATCTGACTTATTCCAGTTAACTTCTGGCTTACTCCAGATAACATCTGACTGACTACAGTTAACAAATGAATAACTTTATTTAATGTATGACTCCATTTCAAATGTATTACAAAACAATCCCAAGGCCAATGACCATGCATACCCAATAAATGTGTTTTAATATTTTGTATAATGAGTTATACAATATATGCACAATTATATTGAGCAATTATTGCATTATTAAAACAGGAATGACAGGAATTTATTTGTAACCAGTAGAAAGTCTTGGACTTACCAAAGGTAAAAACGTAGTTGGGCCATTGAGCAAGGCATTGAAGCTTAACTGCTTCTGTATATTGCTTTGAATAAGGGTGTCTGCGAAATGAACAAAAAATAGTCATGCTGACATTAACCCACTGTCCATTTATTCTACTAGATTAATGGGTATAGTATGTTTTGTTACCATTTTGCCCTTTGACGTGTTTTTGCCCAAGCTGTCAATTAACCCAAGCTGCTTTTACAAGCAAATCTTGCCCTATACATGACTAGTCAAGTGTGGCCTGACTATTTCTCTGTGACTGATCTTCTACGGGATTGGAAAGAGCATAGACAAAGTATTTGGCCCATTCTTCTTTTACTCTTTCGCTTTTCTTTCTATTCCCCTTGGCTTTGGAAGCGAGCCCATCGTCAGATCATTCTGCCTTTTCTGACCTTGACAAAAAAAATGCAGAAAGGAAAGCCGGGGAGACACTCTCACGGGGTTCCTTTTGTCAGACCCATGGGAGGAAGGGGGGGATAGATAGGGTGTAGGTGCCGGCAATAAATAGGGGGGCGGGAGGGTTCTACAACTATGTCGACTCCAACTCCACCTGAAACCAGATTGGGCTTATCGTGGCATCGGGGGACTAGCATCACAATTAAAAAGCACGATGGTGGGAGGAGACGAATCTGGCCGGAGAGAGATTCTTTTTTCTTTTTGGGTCTTTAATTTCTTGGGTTGTCCCCTTTCCGTAACCCTCAATGGCCCGGCCCTCGACCAGGAGCGAGCCTGGGAATCTGGGCACTCCCGCTGGGTGCCTGCTCTTGATTGACATACCTTTTCAATTATTTCACAGTTTGCTTGCCTTTTAAATAGAGAGGGCCCGGTTGTTTTTTTTCCCTTTGCCCTTCTTTTCAAAACACAAGCTTTTCATGTCGGGTCTTCACCGCTGGGCCTAATGGCTGTGACCAGCACCTTTGATCTGAGCTGACCCCCTCAGAGGACTGAAGGATGGGGACAGAGTCGAAGCAAAAACCTGTGTGTAAAAAGCTGTGTGTGTGTGTGTGTGTGGATGGGAGGGGTGATTAAGGAAAAGCGGACAAAGCCAGCATCACTCATTACTGCTTTAAACACCTTGAAAGATTATCATGGGAATGAACTTGATAGGTGGTTGAAGTAATTTCAAAAGAACCAAGACAGGGAACTATTTATGTACAATAACTGCAATCAAGTGTTATTATTTCACTTTCATCTCAACAGTAACATATTCTTATTATGTATTGTCAGAATATTACATATCTACATATACTATACCTACTTATTGTAGTAGTGTACATTACAAAAATACATGGTTGATAGTGAAAATGAATACAAGTTTTAAGAATGCATGTCTGTAACTTATCACTCTTATATGAGCCATATCAGTCAGATCATTAAATCTGACTCTGCTGTGTAGCCAAGGGAATAGGACAATACACCCCTCTTGGCCTTTTCTCCTCGCTTTTTATAAGTATCTACTGGTCTTCATACATCTTGAGACCCTGTTCCTTTGTGCGGAGCTCTTTGTGCGGGAGATGGAGGAAGAGAAAAGAGAGCTAAACTTCACACCACCGGCTTTTACCTTGTGGCTTGTGTATGTTTGAAAAGCGATGGAGGTGGGACTCTAAGTCTAGCCAGGTCTGCCTCTACAGCACTTTCACCTGCAAGTTTTATGATGACTTATGATAATTGCAGAAACTGTAGTATACACTTCCAGATAAGATACTCAAGAAAATGAAATGTTATATTAAAGTAAAATATCATTGATGTTCATTGGCTGTTTAAATAAATAGACCCCCATTAAAGGCATGTATTTATTTTATAAATGTTATTCTTACTGAAAGAGTAGCTTGGCTAGGTTTAGTTTTTTTGACAAAATGATTGACAGATGTTTCCTATAGAATTAGTAATAGCAAAGTTCTGATGGCTAATAGATGCTGAACGTCTTGTCATGGACCTGCCGCATTCTGGCTCAAATAGATGAATTAACTGGAAGCTGATGCTTCCAGTTATTGTGACTCTGACCCATTAATTACTGTGTGTGTTTTACAATACTGCTTTCGATATTAATAAGGCCGTTACTACACAACACTTTATTTGCATATTGTGAATGCTGTTCGCGCTGCTCTCAATAATGTACATTCCGTTTTGAACTCTGAGAAATTGAGAAAAGTAGGTATAGCTAAGCCCTATTTTGGCTCTGTGCATTGATTGACCAAGTACCAACAAGCAAAGGTGGGCACGATAATGTTAGAGCAGGGAAGGAGCAAGCAGCAGGCCTTGTTTGGGTCAGGGTGCCGCTCGGCGCCTGGGGCCACATGTCTTTTCCATTAACCCGTGTCTGGGGAGGAGGTCAGGGACCGACAGGAAGCAGCATTGATCAGGCTCAGTCTCAGTGTTTGGTACAAGGCAGGACAAGAGAAGAGAGCCCCACAGAGCCCCATACCATGACGAACCCATCCGCGGGGTGGGTGATTGAGAATTACACTGAAAAATCGACTTCTGTAACAAATTTAAAAGCATGAGAGAGAAATCTTGATTAGCCAATTGGGGGAGAATTCCCTGAGCGCTGTTTCCAAACCAGGAGGGGCCAAAAGGCTTGTTCATCAGAGAGAGAGAAGCGTCTGTTATATGTAGCACTTGTATTACATGTAAAATCAATGCACCATAACAAATTTAAATTCTAGAACAAAGCAACATTCTACAGTGTATACACTGTATATATCATATATCATACAAATTATATCTTCTATATATCTTCATATCATTTGCCATATATCATACACACAGTACTAGTCAAAAGGTTGGACACAAAATGCTGTGTAACTAAGGCGATACCTGGAGGAAATTGAACTTGGTTATGAGGAAGGCCATCTCAGATGGGCCTGTTTATTCTCTTCACATTTGACCCAGAAAGTGCAGAATAACAAGACAAGATTTACAGGAAGGCAAACCCAAAGAAAAGAGCTGGTTCCTTGTTCCTTCCCTGGTTCCCTGTTCCTTCACTGCCTAGATCTCACAGATTGTCCGGAAAATTCTCTGGGGATATGAGAGCACCGATGAACCAGATCACAATCCGTCCACCCAGCTGTCTGCTTGTGTGTGTTCAGATAGACTAGCACTGACATGTTCCATGTTCACTTGGCAGCTCCGCAGACAACCAGGGCAGTCAACGTTTCCAGAAAGATAAAGTGATATTGAATTATGGCAGATATTCATTCACTTTAAACATCCTCTAGACTATTGTGTATCCTCGTAGAAAACTACGTGTTTCAATGTGTACAGCTATGGAAAGACCACTGCAAGTGAGTGAGGATCCGAAAGATTCAACTTGAAGTGGTCTCTTAGATTGAACCTTTCTGTTCCTCGCTCAAAACTTTCAGTGTCCAGTGGTCTCTTAAATTGAACCTTTCTGTTCCTCACTCAAAACTTCCAGTGTCCAGTGGTCTCTTAAATTGAACCTTTCTGTTCCTCTCTCAAAACTTCCAGTGTCCAGTCGTCTTTGCTTTTCAACTTTTTTTGGAAAGGAAAGAAAAAAGGTCCAGTGTTCTCTGTATTTTTTCCAGAGCTATAAATACAAGAACATTTCAAATGACAGCAGGGAAAGAAGCAAAGTCTGTTACCCATTATGTCAAATATTATGTACAAATGTATTGGTTAAAATATGTGTTTGTTGCAATATGATCAAGATAAATGCTAAACATGTCACAGCATCTATATGACAACTAATAATTCATTTATTGCTAGCCAGTGGCCGCATTCACCAAACATTTTATGGCTAAAGGTAGCTCCTGACTTGTTGTGTCTAAAAGTATGTCACTAAGTGTTTTAATGCTATAACCAGCTCCTAAATCTTTGAAAAGTTAGAGGTTGTCAATAAGATCAAGACACAAACAATCCTCAAACGTCTGCTGCCGGAAATCTGCCTGGTAATCAGGTTGACGTTTTAAAAACATTTATTGTTTGAGCTTTTCACAAGGTTATTCTGATCCTAGCCAGTAAGGGATGCTATCGCTTCACCAACAAACAAAAATAAAACAATAACGTTGGTATCAAGGTTGTGACAACTCCACGCATCTTGGCCACAGGTAAAATGCTGAGCTATGCAATGCAGACAAACTATGTATTTCAGCCACTTGTCATTGGAATATTACAATAAACTGTAAATGCTCTCCAAAAACCACATATCATGCATCAAATCATTTGGTTTCTCCATGATGTTCGCCAACTACAAAACAACTCAGCCGACTTCATGGCCACACCATGATGTAGTTGGTGCTGAATATGTGACACATAATTGCACAGATTATTGCACCATTCAAAGATATATGTGCATTTCTTCACAAGCCGCCTGTAAGGTAAGAGGCTGACAATTCGCTAAAAACATCTTGAATAGATGATACTTGGTTTATTGTTTAATCGGTGACCTACATTTGAATATCTATATTTCAATATTGCAACACAACTCATCCTGCAGAATTGCTATGAAGAATTCACTAACAGAGATTCCCCTGTTAACAGCCAATCACTGTGGGCATAGCAAGTAAACACGACATCATCCACAGTAAGTCAACCCCGCCCTTTCTCTTAGCTCAAGACTTCTCCCCATTCCTTAGTAAACGTTGATATTAGCTTTGCAAATAGTTTTTAAGAAGAAACTCTTAGCTAGGAACTTTTACATCTGTTTAGGAGTCCTCTTAGTGGTAAGATAAAATGTTTTGTGAATACTGCCCCAGTGCTTTATATAGACACCTGGACAGGTTGATACTGAGCTATTGCAATAAATAGTTTTTTTTATGATTAAGCTATTTTCTCATTTAGCCAAAATGCCTGTTTAGCCTATTTTTTACACTGGCAACACTTGCCAATTTTTACATGATGCTTACTTTATGATTTTTACTGTGGATGTAATATTCATAGGGGGAGGGTGTCATAGTCTTTTTAAATATGAGGAGTGGGATGAGGCTATGGGAAATCATTTTTTTATTGATACCTGCGTTTGACCAGCCGGCCTTCCATTGAATAAAAAACTGCCCCTAACAGCTAGAGTTTTAGGTTACTTATAAGGTAAAGCATTACGGGTTAGAGTTAGGCCTTGGGGGTAGGTTAGGTCTAGGCGGGTTATTGAGGTTAAGGCTAGGGATAAGTTAGGGTTAGTTAGGGTTAGGGTAAGGTTAGTTCAGTGTTAGGGATAATGGATTTGTTAGGGATACTTGGTCCCCACAAGTATAGGAACACACAACTGCGTGTGTTTGCGTGTGAGAGTGAACGGGCCGTTGCTCAGGTGAAAGCTGACTCTCACACTGCCTCGGCTTGGGCCGTGAGGGGTGACGTTCTCTCGCACACAATCCCACTATGGAACGGTTTCAGGGCCCGCACAGCACCCTACCCAGCTCCCCCTTTACACTGCTGCTGCTGGGAGAAGTTCTCGGGGGATAAGCCAGGTACTTCAAAGGCCATTAAAGCAAATTACAGGTATCCTGTTACGGCGAGTGTGGGGCAGGACAGGTGAGGAGCGTAGAGGCCAAGCAAGAGAGCAGGGGTCAGCTTAGGACAAAAAGAGGGCCGGCTTGGGCCCCGCTCTATCTGGCTCACTCTCAGGGTCTCTCAAACTGGGGGCCCTTCGTTTATGAATGGTCCACTTGATGGGACCTCTGAGACATTGTCTCACACTGGTAACTTTAGCTTTTTTACAGTCCGACATTTTGTGTTCAGATTGGAATACCTTTCTTCTCATTGGCACGGCTACCCCTAATTCAGAACATATTTGAATAAGAATAATTTTCCCCGAAAGTCTATAATTATTGTTCTCGTCACTCCACAAAGTTAGTGCCTTTAGGTCCAGAATTGAAATTTTGAATCAATATTTACTTTTAACAGCCTGGTTTTGTACTGTAAAATTCTTGTCAGCATAAACAACATGTAAAATACTATGAATCTGATATTTTACATGAATAAGGAATTATTAACTCGGCAAAAACTTGGCTTTGCTTTATCTTGGCCAAGTCGCAGTTGTAAATTAGCTAAAATAAAATTTAAAATAAATCTTGATTTTGAATCATCCTTTAATTAACTCTGGTCACTTTCAATTCAAGATTTCAATTTACTTGAAGATTAATATTTATTCATTGAAATATGTTACTTATTTCATTTGGAACACTGTTGCATTAATAACTTATTATGGTGAAATAATTTATTTTGGTCAAACCGTATTTTCAAAGCATGTGAGCTTTCTGCTACCCTTAGACAGTTGGTTTCTATGTATATTTTAAGATTTTTTTAAAGCCTAGAATTCAATGAACTCAGATCAATCCCAGATATAGATATAATCTTAAATCGGCAGGTTCCGTTTGGAAAAATAATTTGCACGCTTTTTACGAATGTTACAATTGGGTGACTTCCTATTTTACCAAGATACTACAGTAAGTTTAAAATGTTCTGCATTAGAAAAAGAATCCATTAGAAAAACCTGTAACACACAGTACTAACGACTTTGCACATTTATTTAATCACTTCTTAAAAATAAATAAACACAAATGAGTGAGAAGTTTTGTAAAGTTATCTAGGTGGTGAAGCTAATGTTTTTCTCTAACGTAGGATGTCAGATTTCATCATACTTGTTGGAATATATAGTACCGGAAAGCTAGATTTTTTACATATTGTTCTTCACATCTGCAAAATATTTTTAGAAAAATGCATTTGATTTAGAAATTCTTTAAAGACACATACTTGAATATTCCGTAATGCTACACACCATTGAAGTTTATCAGTCCATCGTTTTCTCGGTCGGCTTCCATCTATCAGACAATGTGTAAGACATTATGAAACAGATACAACTGATAACTCTGCATAGATGCCATGGGGAGTTTCGTATCCGGCCATTTTCAGCACACATACACTTTGCCCCTTGGCCAGCACTGCACACAAACACTCTTTCTGTCTCTGTCTCTCTCTCTGTGACTCCACCCCTCCCCACCCGGTGAAGGACAATCTAGTGGAGTAGCGGAAGTGTTTCATTAACCAATTACCTCTTGCAGATAAAACACACGTTCCCACAGTCTAGTGGGCTAGGGTCAAATGTGACCAATTAGCCCATCCCCTCTAAGCAGAGATTAGTCGCTTTGATTTCTCCACAGTAAGACAGGGCAAATCCCTCAGAATGAAGATCCGCGACTAGTGAGAACTAACCCAAAGACACGCAGTAAAAATGTTTGACACTTAAACTGTTAGACAACATTTCATTAAACAGGCAAGCAAGGTGCATAGCCTTGCTAATAGCCTGTAGCCATAGCCTAACCGACCATCACGAATGTGTGCAAACGCTGATTCAGGCATGAGTCATTCGAGATAGGTTGCCGTGGTAGACCTCCCGTCCTGCCACACAGATAGCTAATCGCTCCATCTGTAAACACAACCACATGGCGGAGGACAGGCTCATAATTGGAATGCCGGCATGCAATGATTGACTCTCCATGCTGGTTGAGTTATAAACACTGAGTCCCCCAAGCTAGCTAAGACTCAGCGGGGAGAGTGTAATGGAGTATCAATCACTAATACTAATGACCTTCAGCGTGAACTATCAGACAACAATCCCCCCAGTCCTGATGAAGGTTAAAGGCCCGGGGGGGGGGGGGGGGGGGGGGGGGGGGGGGGGGGGGGGGGGGGGGGGTGTAGCGTGGTGGGTGGTGTTTTGGGTGGGTGGGTGAAAAGGGTAAACGAAGCCACGGTCTGGTCGTATGTCTGTGTGGTATGGTGGGGGGTGCTGACCCCAAACACAGGTTTTCTTTAATCACGGAGCGAGAGGGAGCGCAGCTCCTCCAAATCATCCCATACGCAACGAGCGAGAGGCTACCAAAGGATTTCCAGATAGTTCTGAGTAGATTCACCCCACGCTTTATGACTCACAGCTTCTGCAGTTTCCTGCATTTCGCTTTCTGAAGGGGTTCGGCCAGGATTTGATTCGGAAGTCATTCCCCCGGTGTTACTAAATTGGAGTTGGAGTTGCATCTGTAGCTGGTTTGCTGTTCAGACATATGTACATGCAGGTCTATCGGGCTGGAAACAGAACCAGACAAAAGCAAGATCTTGTTTATCATTTGCTACCTTCATATGGTGGCCCTTAGGAAAAAACTTGTAACACGTTCAGGAAGAGCCACATCTGAACCTAACCAGAGAATGTCAGGTTAAACAGAGGGTTTCCAACACTGAGGTACACAGATAATGTGAAGCTTGTGTTTACATAGTCGATTATCATCCTATTGACATGCTATTGCAATACAACACATTTTGTTCCTCATGGTTAGAGAAAACTATGGAAATGTGTCTTCTCTTGATTTCAACCTCCCAGAAGACATTGCACAGACACAGTTAAGAAGAACACTGGGTCAGTGTTCAACATGATGAAACATGTTGTGGCATCAATGATAGACATTTTGTACCCAGAAGCGAACTTCCTGCTGTCAGCAATCTAGTGACCTGTTGGCTAAACTTTTAATTCTGCCCCAGATGGAATATATAGATATTTTTAAACTAAGAGTTTTGTCCACCACATCTTTGCCAGGTACATACTGTAGTTCAAAAACTCATTTCAATTCCACTTTAGTGAGGATTTCTTTGGGTTCCTTTTTTCACCTCCCTATTTGTATATTACACATGGGACTGTGTTGTCTTAACAACCCGGGTGAGACGAGATGTGTGTGTTGAGGTTGGGTGGCCTGTCTGGTTCACTTCAGAGACGTGGACAAGCTCCACTGGATGAATATAACATGGAGTCTCCCTAGCCTCAGTACGCCCCGTATTTACACTATTGACATGAGATGGGCAGACAGGGAGGGGACAGCTGGCACAGCGGGGAACACAGGGCCCTGTCAGAACTGTCACTTGCTCCACTGGCCAAAGGGCCCTGACCTCCGTCCTACCCACTGCAGGGGAGGAGAGGGAGAGGAGGGGGAGAGCAGGGGGAGAGGAGGGGAAAGGCTGGCAACTAGACCTTGTCTGCTCAATCCCAGTCACTGGACACACACAAATACACACACATAGACACATCATATCATCCCAGCCACCAGACACACACACACACACACACACACATAGACATATCAGAACATCCCAGCCACCAGACACACACACACAGACACTTCATCTCAACCCAGCCACCAGACACACGCACACACACACACACACACACACACACAAAGACACTTCATCCCATCCCAGCCAACACACACACACACACATAGACACTTCAGCTTATCCCAGCCACCAGACACACACACACACACACACGTGTGTCATCCCAGCCACCAGACACATAGACACATAGACACATCAGCTCATGTTGCAGCCACTGTAACTGTCACTGGCAAAGACGCAGTGAAGGCCTGCATTCTGACACCCATCTAAGCCTTCTGTTAGAGGATGCCAGGCTGTGGATGTTGGCAGACTTCAAGAGGGGTACTTTCATCACCTGCTCTCGCTGCCACATTGTTAGCCGTGGTCATTGGAGAATAGATGACCGGTTATCAGGTATCCGAGAGCAACATCCCATATGAAAGTGATGTTACCGTATACCCCCTTTTCTCTGTCCACCCTCTGTGCCTCAATGAAGAGCATGACCAACTACACACACAGACAGAGCCCAGGGAAAGCCATCTGAATCCACTGCAAGGTGAGGTCTGCCTCTGATTATGCATTAGGCAAAGGGAACACACATACTTTTCAGTTTAGAGTCCAATTATGCTCCTACAATAGCACAAGTATAAACAGTGCGTATGCCTTCTAAAACACACATGTCCAAGTTCACAAAGAGCTCTGACACGCCACTTACATCCTGCTCATGTTCACTTAGCTAAACGCTCCCTCCGATACAAACCAGGTACAGTGGACGGGTATGTAATGCCCTTCCAGTGGAAGGTTGGGTCTAAACATGACGGTATGCAGGGACCTGGAGAGTCGCTGTTTTTAGACTTTGTGTTCATTATCCACTTCCAGAAATTAGAATAAAAAGGTGCATTAGATAGTCTTTAGACCGGCTCTTTTCTTTGCAAGTATATAAACTAAGACAGGGTATTCCTCTTATCTTGAATATTGTAGCAGTTCAAGGGTGTACTGCTCTTGTTTTGTTGCAGTATAGATGACTGTCCGTCAGGGTGTGGTCTAGTCCTAAATAAGGGTCAGGGTTCACTTCTCAGGATAAAACACTCACTACTCACACCTGTCTTAATCATGCCCTGTTCTGGAAATGTACAAGACACATCCCACACCTCTGTATTCCTGACACTGATGTAACAACCAAATCACCACTGTATAATAATCATGGAGATATGGAGTAATGATAAGGCTTAGTAGTAAAGTACAGCAATAATAAATTATCAGGAAAAGCATTCCATTCCAGTAAAGTTAACTGTGACAAAAAGTGCCTGTAGTGGTAATTCGACACAGCAGGAGTCAATGTGATGTCTTTTTTACTTCCCAACCAAGCAGGCAGCTGGTGGGAGGGACTTGGGTCCACAGAGTTTTCCACACAACGACAGACAGATGAGACAAGGCAGGCGGGTCTGTCAGGACAGGCCCCAGAAAGGGTGGGGAGGTAGAGGCCCAGATTTACCTGAGTGAAGGGGTGTGTGGTGTCCAAACCCAGCCCAGGTTTTACAGTGTCTTATTGCTTCCTTTATGACCAGAAATAGTATCTGCCCAACTCCAATGGGAGGGCAAGCTAGCCCGGCAGATATGTCTGCTACACAAGCTAAGTTGTCACTGCTTGATTTATTCTGTCGCTCCATACTCCCATCCAGGGTCTCTGTGAGTTACAGTCAAAATGGTCCAATTTGTACATCTCTTTAACTCCCCACTCAGGCATGACTAGATTTACATGATTCCAAGTTGACCCTCTTTTTCACGAGTATTTCTTTCTTCTACCAAGCTCCTCTTCCAGGTTCCTTTTTTCTCTGGCCTGCATCGTGACGCTTTCTAAGACATGATGCCGGTCTCCCGTCCAAGCTGGAGGCTGGTGGCTGGAGGCTGGTGGCTGGAGGCTGGAGGCTGGAGGCTGGAGGCTGGAGGCTGGTGGCTGGAGGTTGGTGGCTGGTGGCTGGTGGCTGGAGGCTGGAGGCTGGTGGCTGGAGGCTGGCTTGTCCTGCACTTCACTGGGTATCGCAGATCTTGAGTCGCGTCTCCGTTGCCATGTTCCGGACTGGACTGATTTAAGCTGGGGGACGCTGATGACACTTTCTATGGCAGATGGCATTTCCAAACATATGGTTCTGTTGGACTGGCTGACTGGTGTGTCCCAGCTGATCGAATGAATACTTGTTTAACCCCTTTCACAAAAGACCCTCTAATGCAGGGGAGGGCAAACGTTTTGGCTTGGTGGCCACATCAGGATTTTGAAATTAAATGGAGGGCCACATTTGTTTTTGTAATTTGTTAATCATAAATGATTTGCAGGCCAGAAAAGGGCCAAAGTTAAAACATACAGTACATATGTACAGTAGATCCCTTATAATGTGTAAAAAGTTTACATTCTGACTCAGATGTATAAGAATGGGCTAGTGAGATGTTTTTTTATTCCCCTCAAAACTATTTTATTACCTTCCGCGGGCCGGATGGAACAGCCTCACGGGCCGCATTCGGCCCCCGGGCCGTAGTTTGCCCACCCCGGCTCTAATGATAACAGTGCTAATGGCCACTCATTGAGGCAAACGCTGTGCTCACTTTTCTTTAGAAACGTACACCTTAACCTGTAGTCAGTGTGTAACAATGCATTACCTACTGTAAATGTATTGGAGGCCATTAGAATGGTGTGTGAGGACCATAAATAATGCAGGGAGAATTGCTTGGCGGTGCCATACTCTTTGTAGCCAGTAGACAGAGCTGAATAACGTTAGTGGGAAGAGGTTGTTTTTGGCACTATAAAACACTGTAATTGTTTCCGTTCTCCACATTTATCTCTCTCCAATGTAGATGTAAAAACACACAAGCTTGATGTTCCGAGACCTTTATTTTGGGCTTTTACTTATTCTCAAATGTTACGCTATTCTGTGTCCCATGGTGAAGAGCAAAGGATCTTGGGAAGTCCTTGGTTTCCATTCTTATACTTTCAATATCATATAGTTGGGTCTTGAATAAGTTGGCTCATTGGCAATGAGTCTTGTAAATGGTTTCCTTAATAGAAATCTAAAAAGGAGTGAGCCAAAGTCCAACTCAACAAACCCAGGGATGAACTCATTAAGGAACGGTAAGGAGCTATGGCTAGACTGGCATATTCATCTGCCAGTTTCTGACTAAACACGGTCTTTTCATTAAACTCTGGTGTTAGAGCCCTTATGGTGACAGTGCCACTGCAACAAATGTCCTGAAACGTTCCCTGAGTGTACGTTCGTGTTCATGTTTGTGTGTGTCTCTGCGTGTGTTTGTGTATGTGCGAGTGTGCGTGCAATGAAATAAAACGTACACAGGCACAAGCTTGTGCACAAGTGTGTGTTTTATTGAGCCCTTTGCCTCTGAATGCCAAGAACAGCTGGCAAGAGAGGGATTTTGATAGTTTCCCACTCAGGCCAGGTGCACTTTCCAAATTTAGAAGGATTAAAGCATCAGGGTTCGAGGGGCTTGCCTTCAGAAGTTTTAGAGGAAATATTGCATAAGGTGTAATGAGCAAAGGAAACGACTCCAGCTCTCCTTCCATTAAAATGTCCACCACAATGCCAACCAGAGCACAGCTCAACCCTCTCTGTCTTAACATATGTGCACTCTCCCTATTCAAAACAGCCTGTCTTTAGCCAGGTGTTTCCCTTCTTCGCTAATGCTCTATGCTGTTGATCCAGTCACTCATCTAAGTCAGTCTGACTCATGAGGTTTGATTTATTCCTTTTTATTCAAGACAGAATGTAAGTTTCTCACGCCTTCAGAAAGTCATACTCAATACCCAACAAAAAGTGTGTGGTGTAATACCAGGCCAAAGTCTTTGATTTGATTGAAGCAAAGATTTTAGATCTAGATATTTTGTATGCAAAAAACTATAGTAGTTGAGAAACAAGTCTGAGAAACAATTATTTCAGTTCTAATAATAATACAGTATTACATACTTAGGATGCCCTCTTCTCCATCCATTATATCAAAATATAACATTACTTAGGCTAATGTAAGATCTTTACATGGAGCTATAAACATGCCTGTGCAACAATTTATCTATGTCTTTTTAATCCTGTCTTTCTCTGGTGAAGTGACAGTTTCCCCTCTCTCTTTAAATTTATTTTTTTCCCATAACATATTCTAGGTTGGTTGATTTTCTTCCTATATACCTGATCCAAGTAAAATACTCAAGAACAAATTGCAAAGGAAATGTTTCACATCAAACAGCAAGATATTTCAAAGCTAAGCTTAAGAGAAATGTGTTAAACAAGACACAGTGACTCTTAATGAACACTGCAGAAAAGCAGAAAATATAAACGTATAAAGTGAAGCATAGCAAAGCAAACATGTTGTATGATTTTGTTTTGTCGGGTTGAACATGTCCAACATGTTTGATGCCATCACCCACACACACCCAAAGTGAAATGTGAAAATGGCATCTACATTTCTGTGACGACCAATTAATAGGGAGAAGCCCTCTGATAAAAGGAATAAGTAAAGATCCCATTGCGGCCCTCACTATCATCCAACCAACAGAGGTCAGTTCAGAGTTGCTGAATTTACTCTCCAAAAGGAACACACATTTCAAGCGAAGGAATACCATTTAAGTTTCATTCTGAACTAAAATGGAACAAAAACAGAAATGTATCATTCACATGACAAATCTTGTCAAAAAGATATGTACCTCTTAATTTTTCAGAATAGGCATGCCATTAAAATATTGGTTTTATTACAAGCCAGTTATTGTAGAAAGAAATTGAAGATGCTTTCTTGGACTTTGGCACATCACAAAAAAAAATGTAACACCCGTGTCATAATTGTTAATGAATATGGTATGTGTGACCAGATATGCTCATATGGGTGGGTGAACTTACATAAACTACGTTATTTACAATTTGACATATTAAACATGTTTAAATTACATTATTTACAATTTAATACATTGTTAATAAAGTGTGCTCGGTTTAAATTTGAGAGCAAACAGAATTAAACAAATCATTTTAACAGTTTTTGTGTTAAGATAAACAACTGCAGAAACACAATCAATCATTAGAGCTGGAGAACATGCACTTAGTTAGTCTACCAAAGGGGGCAGCACTACACCTCCTCCCATCGGTGGTCTCCCTACTTAGTGATTGGCTCTTGAGAGGTATAGTACGTGGAGCTGTAGGGCTCTCAATAAGAGCAACTGAACTCAACGATGTGTCCATTTTAATCTTGCCAGCAGTATGCACCCCTTTTGGAAGTGTTGTTGGGGTTTCAGTCAATCACTGTTATGTTCTATCCCGGGAAAAATGCCTTATTTATTTCCTGGTCTGACGGTTTAATTCATTTACATGGACAAATTACATGTTAACCTTCAAAGGTTGGGCTAGCATTCCCATGTTTACCCTTTCCTCAGACCTCCCCATTTCTCTTATTCATTCTCTCTGTATTTGTCTCTCTCTGTTTCTCCCTACTCTCTCTCGTTCTGTCTGTCCCTCTGTCTCATTCTTTTTGCCCCTCTCTTTCTCTCTCTCTCCCTTTCTCTCTCCCTTTCTCTCTCTCTCTCACTTTCTCAGAGTTCCTGCCTCTTCTCTCAGCTGTTCCATACTCTGGTCCACTGGGATTGATACAATATTTTCCAAGCTCAATTAGCAGAGGGCCTGTTGACTAACTCAAACTGTTTTTGCACCTGAGAGGTTGGGAGCGGGGACTGGAAAAACTGAGTGGGGCCAGGGCTTCGGGGCTCCAGGGCGTAGCACGGCTGTCGGGGCAGAGTGGCCGTGTCCACAGACCATATGGGCAAGACAGGGGACCAGGAGGGGCTTTGCTAGGGACACAACTCAGAGCTCTAGAGAGTTATGCTTCATAACTAGCACCAACTACGGTCTGATGAGGAAACAATTTGTCTGACAGCGTGTGTTTCTGTGTGTGACTTGTGACTGAAAGTGTGTGCAATGTGCGCTGGCCCATTTGTAATGTGCTCATGTGTGAACAGTGAACAATGACAAAACTGCTGTTTCTTCATGTAAATTTGTAGTCAACTCAAAAGTAAAAAATGTGTTGTGATCCCTTTTAACCCAAACAGTCTTGTGTTCGTGTCCATGGGAGCTCATTAATAAGGCAGAGTTTCTTCCTATTTGCCCCTCTCTCAGCTACAACACAATAACTGTATCAGTATCAAGCCATTCTCTAGGTCAAGACCTTTTAAGACTATTTAGCAAAGCATTCATGCAATGACGGTAAGGCAACACGGAAGTCCAACTAGACCTCAGACTAGACCTAACCAGGCCATCTCATTGTGAGGTATGAACACATCGTGGCTTTAACCTTGTTGTTTTTCAACCATTCTCAATGCAAAGCCTGAATGACCACCGGTTTGGCAAAGCAGGGTTCAGGCAGGTACCCACCCTCGCTGTCGTTTAGTGTTCAAAGAGAATCTTTCTTTCCAGGGCAGGAAATGAGAGGATGGTGGGTAAAGAGTATGAGAGCATGGCATTTGGGGCTGCACATATTCACGGGGAAACACTCTCTGCATGAATCACTCTATCCTGACAAGACCCCGGAAAGCCACAAATCTCCTAGTTTAGATGCAACCCTTTGTGCGGCTTTCTAAAAGAGCTTAACTGTGTTTTCTCTTGCTCAGTAAAAAAATGCCACATATCAGTACACCTGGAGCGAGTGACGTTGAGTGACAGTGGAGCATAGTGAAACAAAGACAGGTGGGTTTTGCCTTTGTAGCATATTAAAACCCTCACTCATCCACTCGTGCACATAGGCATTATAGACAAAATAAAGAATATCCGGCAAAGTCATGAAGATCTCAGGTCAATTCAGTAGACCCAGGCAAGTCAGTTCATGACCCAGGCAACTCCTCTGACCTGGTCAGCAGTCTGAAAGACATCGCTGATTGAGGTTGTGGCCACATGCCCTCCTATCAAACATCCCTACTGGTATTATCAGATACCGTGCAGTGCATTCTAGGAAAACCAAGACAGCTGATCGCCCTGAGATGATAACAGGTGTTCAAGTCTGATTTAGCACTTTGCAGGGTATGTGGAACCTCACAGACTGTCAACATAAATTACACAGCACCGCTGACCCCAGTGCACTTGTTATACAGATGTGAAGCCGGCTCGCAGGTCTGGTTTGAAGTTGTCACACATGATCCGGGTTAGCGGCTGATCTGGGTTCTGTACCTTAAATTGGTTTATATCAAAGAGACTGCAAATGATCCTAGCAATCTCTTTAATGCATGCCAGACCACCTGAGTGAGAAGGCGGTGAAAATATAGGCAGTTGCTTTTCAGGTGTAATATGTGACAATGGTCTGCGGGTAGCCCCCTGCCACTGAAAGACTATCCACACAGTTTTGACAAAATAATCTCCTGTGAAATTGAA
>JACXGK010001285.1:13445-41156 GCA_016801125.1 Novumbra hubbsi | reverse complement strand
TGTTAGCAGCCGTACAAGTGTTCAGATAAGAGTTTATGCCCCCATAAAAGCCAGCCCGAGCACCGCACGCGCCCTCACTCCTCTCCGTCACATAAGAAAGAGGACGGTCAAAATAGCGCCGGCTTACTCACTTTCGGCGTAGTTTTTCCGCCTGGTGCCGTCCACCTTGCCTGCTTTGTCGATACAGAGGAAGAACTTGTTGGCGGAGTAGAGTCGCCGTAGCCGCACGTCGCCTTCCAGGTGATTGTAACTACGCGTGTGCCTCTCCAGCGTCCAGTTGACGCCCCTCGGCAGAACCCGGAGGGGAGCGTGCGCTACCCCGGGCGGGCACCCCCCCTGTGCCGTGCTGGCCACCAGGAACAGGCTGAGGCACGCCAGGCAGAGGGAGGCAGCGCCGGGCAGAGGGGGGCGTCCGGCTAGGGAGGTGCCCGGGGTAGCGAGGTCAGGACGGAGACCGGTAATGGGTGGCATCCATCCGCACATGGTGGGTCAGACTCCCGAGGTGCACCTTGCGCGGGCAGTGGGCATGGCTGGCTGGCTGGAGACCCAGGCTGTGTGCGCCAGGCGGGTGTGATCAGAGAGGGCAGCGGCCCCTGTCACTGAGGACCGGTCAGCAGAGCAGTGAGGAACCCGGGCTTCCAACCAGCCCTCTGTCGCATATGGCTTTGTCTCTTCGCGGGGCTGATGTCGAACTCCTTTCCCCTTTGGGCTATTTACTCACTATGTCCTGAAAACAATGCATCTAGTACTTCCATTGCCAAAAGGAATCAGTCATTTTCGGTTGTTTTCCTTGTTCTCCTCAAGCCTGCTCTGCCCCCTTGGCTTCCGTCCTTCTCCCCAGCTGCTGAGTCAGTCAGTGTCCTGTCCTGTGCTGAGTGAACTTTGCAGTGCTCCTCTCGCCAGCTGAATGGGAATAAGGTGCTTGCCTGTGGCTTTGACCCGTGGCTGACAGTGAGTTGAATGAGGGATTGAGAGTGAGTCTGTGCGTGCGTGCAATAGTGTATGAGAGTCCGATACGAAGAGAAAAGTGTGTGTTTGTGTGTGTGAGAAAGAGTGAGAGAGAAGAGAAAGAAAGAACGCAAAAGGGTTAGACAGGTTAGAAAGGGAGAGCAAGAAAAAAGGAAAATAGTGTTTGAGGGAGAGAGGCAGCGGTCTCTGAGTGGTAGAGTGAGAGAGAGAGACACATGTATGAAGCAGTAAAGCAGTATGCCCTCTCTCCGGTGCAGTCAGTCAAGGTGTAAATGGAGATTTTGGCTTCTCATTTTATCCTGGGCAGGGCTAGCATTTACAGGGTTAAATGAAGAGGGGTGGGGCCACAGTCATTCATAACTGAAATGAATGAGTGGCTTTACACTCCGCACCATCTACTTCATTAATGTGGTCTTTTTCCCTCTAATCGTGATTGCTTGAAAGCCATTAGTGTCATAAAGCAGGGAAGTGTTCTCACTGGAAAGTGTTTAGTCAGACACCTTTGTGGTCTTAGGTCTTGAAGATGATGAGTAACTGTACTCCATTACTGTAAAGTAACCTGGAAGGAATTTTGGTGACACCTGTGACTGAGCTGTGTGTAGGCATATGGGACAGTTTAAAGAGGGTTTAAGTATTCGCCCCTGTTCAACATCAACATGTCAGAAACAATGGCAGCTTGGAGTGTTATGGGAGCTGTTCCAGAGGTCTTTTTGATCACCAGCATGGTGAGACCGGGATGGTAAAGGTAAACTCCTCAGTCAGCCTGTTGACATATTCAGGAGCAAGGCATTAGGTTTAGATAAAGACATATGTCATCTAATACGTATACATTTAACTTTAATCAACATTTTCCTCTGTTCTCTCTTCCTTAATAGGTGGCTTTATTGCGCTGTGTTCTTATAATTTATTGCAAAAGGAGAACACAATTATCAATGTACCACCAATGTGAAACAAAATGTACCATTTACTGGTTTCTAGTACTCACTGTTAAGAGAGCAGACGCAGCACTTCACAACACCCCAGAGCACCCCACAACACCCCACAACACCCCAGAGCACTTCACAACACCCCAGAGCACCCCACAGCACCCCACAACACCCCAGAGCATCCCACAACACCCCAGAGCACCCCACAACACCCCACGGCACCCCACAACACCGCAGCACACCACAGTACAAGTTACAGTGAGTTTGTGCTTGAACATGTTTCTTCAGAAGGGTTTGGGTTTCAACGAGGTGTGCTGCCCCAGAGTGAACACAGTCCCCAGGGTGAGAACGGTCTCCAGTGTGAGAACGGTTCCCAGGATGAGAACGGTTCCCAGGATGAGAACATTGCCCAGAGTGAGAACGTTCCCCAGGGTGAGAACGTTCCCCAGAGTGAGAACGTTCCCCAGGGTGAGAACGTTCCCCAGAGTGAGAACGTTCCCCAGGGTGAGAGTGTTCCCCAGAGTGAGAAAGTTCCCCAGGGTGAGAACGTTCCCCAGAGTACGCACGGCCGCCAGGGTGAGAACGGTGCAACTCTAATGACCACAGTCATGTCAGACTTTTTAGCAGGTCTACTGCACCCCAGAGGCTTTCCTGACCCCTTATACACCTGCCCCCCCCCCCTCCACACACACACACACACAAACACCCACTTTTGTCATTAAATAAATCTATTGACGCAATTCGGAGTCAAAAAGCACACCTGTTACATTTTTATTTATATCTCCGGAATTATAAAATATAGAAGCCTACGTTTTTTTCACGATGTAGGGGACAATCAGCTGCAAATAATGATATGTTGTTTGTGTATTTCTGTAAAGCATAAACCTTCCAAATCTCATCCAGAAAAAACACTGTTTTTCATGATTGCATAGAAAAAACTCTACGTTTTTTCAGGGGTTAATCTGATCTGATCAGAATTGAATCTCATTTTAGATTCTTGGATTAAATGATCCATCACACTGATATAGGGATCCAAAATTGTCCATTTTGGTTGATGTTGTACAATTTTCGGAAGCAAAAATGCAGATTACTTGTATATTATGTTACATTTTCCAACAATAAATGTTTTTGTGGTTCTGAACCCCTGGGGATGTCCATATGTGACATAATAAGCCTTACCTATTGGAGAATACTTTGAGCTTCTCAATAAAAGCAACTACATGTCAACATAAGTTTTTTGTATTCTCTTCACATATTGTTACTAATAAACTCATTAAGTCTTCTCAAACAATGTTAACTATTTATCCTTCTTTATGTTATGGGTCTTCAGAGTCCAAAATGTAAAGGACATCATTCTAAAACAAAGGATGACCTCCTGAGAGGTCAAAAGGTCAAGGTTCTGCCAGGCGGATTTTGGGGTCCCAAATGACCCATAGACCTTTAAGGGTTTTAAAGACCAGTGAGATAGAGGCCAGTAGCCCTCTCTCTCACCCCTAGCCCCCCCCCCCCCCCTCCCCCCCAAAACCCCCAGCAGTCATTCCTGTCTACCTGCTTGATCTGCCCATTAGATACTATGGAGTTTCTCATCAAAGCTTTACTCTACATTTCACTGTTGGGGCTCCAATAAAAAGTCACAGTCGTTCACCCCCAATAAAACCACGCTCCTGTGTATCTACTTCCTGTAGGTGTTTCCTTCTTTTCTCCATTTTTCTCCTTTTTCCACACAGCTTAACCCATTGGAGTTCAGTCTGAGTGCCTGTCTGTTTGGGATGCAGCCATGCTATAGTGTCTGGGCTAAGAGAGCACAGCACACATTGGGGATGTGTTTTTTGTTAGGGTTGTATGAAACCGCTTCCCCGTTTTAAAATAAATGTAAATACTCAGGACAGCTGAGTGTACACAGACGTGTCTGTGTAATTGTTTTATGGTGCTCCAGTTCTCTCTATCAATGCTGTAATGGAAAACAGTGTCCTCCAAAGCGCTAGAAGATCTGTCACAGCAGACCATACTTGTGCCTATTAGAATTTTTCACATTTGCTAAAACACATTTCTAGAAACCTTCTCAAATTTTTTCACAATTTTTCACATTCACAAAACCCCAGACTCTTCTGTCAAAATCAACGTAATTGTAATCAGTGAAGGTTTGAATGTACATACAGTGGGGCAAAAAAGTATTTAGTCAGCCACCAATTGTGCAAGTTCTCCCACTGAAAAAGATAAGAGAGGCTTGTAATTTTCATGATATGTACACTTCAACTATGACAGACAAAATTAGAAAAAGAAATCCAGAAAATCACACTGTAGGATTTTTATTTAATTGCAAATTGTGGTGGAAAATAAGTATTTGGTCAATAACAAAAGCTTATCTCAATACTTTGTTGTATGCCATTTGTTGTCAATGACAGATGTCAAACTTTTTCTGTAAGTCTTCAAAAGGTTGTCACACACTGTTGCTGGTATTTTGGCCCATTCCTCCATGCAGATCTCCTCTAAAGCAGTGATGTTTCGGGGCTGTTGCTGGGCAACACAGACTTTCAACTCCCTCCAAAGATTTTCTATGGGGTTGAAATCTGGAGATTGTCTAGGCCACTTCAGGACCCTGAAATGCTTCTTACGAAGCCACTCCTTCGTTTCCCGGGCAGTGTGTTTGGGATCATTGTCATGCTGAAAGACCCAGCCACGTTTCATATCCTTTACACGGATCAGTCGTCCTGGTCTCTTTGCAGAAAAACAGCCCCAAAGCATGATGTTTCCACCCCCATGCTTCACAGAAGGTATTGTGTTCTTTGGGTGCAAAGCATTTTTTGTCCTCCAAACACGACGAGTTGAGTTTTTACAGAGGAGCCTCCTAAAGGAGAAGTTACAGGTCTGTGAGAGCCAGAAATCTTGCTTGTTTGTAGGTGACCAAATACTTATTTTAATCTGCAAATAGATTCTTCAAAAATCTCACAATGTGATTTTCTGGATTTGTTTTCTCATTTTGTCTGTCATAGTTGAAGTGTACCTGTGATGAAAATTACAGGCCTCTCTTATCTTTTTCAGTGGGAGAACTTGCACAATTGGTGGCCGACAAAAAATATGTTTTTGCCCCATTGTATATGTGTGGATAGTACACGTGGTACCAACGGTACCTCATGCTGTGTGTGTGTGTGTGTGTTTGGGTATAAATGCCAATAAACATACATAATATGTATACGCATTACTGCGCTAAGGTTTTGGGCACCTGCAATTTGAACTAAAGGCAATTCTTGGGTAATAGGTGCTTATTTGTCAAAATAAGAAAGGAGAAAAAGACACATAAGATAAGAGGCCACAGCACTTTTTTTTCCCTTTCCAAATAATTTGATAAAGAAAGTTTGGAGAGAGGAAAATTATTTATTATATTCACTCAAAAACATATCTCTTTCTCTATAAATGTACATACATATATATATATATATATATATATATATATATAAACATATATTTAGAGAGAGAGAGAAAGATATGGAAACATCTGTAGTGAGGGATTTTCTAGGATTACTTTTTCCATTAATTGTTTATTCATGTGCCAGTGGTCTAGTCATTCCTTTCTTTTCTGTTTCAAGTCTTTCATGCGGCCTGTACAAATCTAGTGGCCCTCTGGCCCTTATACAGAGCACCCCCTCCAGGAAGCTCCAGTTGCCCTTCCTCTCTGAAAATTGCCCATAATTAAGATCATACAATCGTGCTATGTACTGTATCACTTCTTATTTAAAACTTAGTCTGCCCCTGAGGTCAAAAAAAAAAAGTTTCTGCCCTCATTTAAATGTCAGATGTGGTGGTAGATTGCTTAAACCTTTGGGCACTGAGCTCAGTGCAGAGCAAGACACAAGCTCATGCAACTCTGTCTGTGGTTTAGCAACAGACTAACCATAACCATGGTTACTAAAGTTGATCATTTTAGAGTCACTGCATGAACAACAACAATTGTCGTCTGGACAATTCCAGGAGAATGAGATTTGAAAAAAAATGTTGCGTAGTTGATTTCTGTATCGATCTCTGTGGTCAATGTATTGTTGCTATAAGTAACCAACACAAGCCATACTATAACATGGCACATATAGTTGCCCAAGTTCAAGTTCATTAAAGACTCACAGTCAACGTGATGATCCATGTAACAATTAACGAAGCTCATTGGTTCCCAATTCTAAAATACAAGGCATTTAGTAGATGATTAGCAGGTGGGGGGGGGGCTTGGTTGTGCCACGGCTCTCTTTCCAAATGAGAAAGGCCTTGTTTGTTGGGAGCTTGAGACCACCCCTCACCCCTGCCAAGGGCTTTCGGTCGGCTCCCACGTTGTGTCTCGGGGTTCGGCCTGAGAAAGCTCTGCAGCCTGGGCACAAGAAGAGGATGTTCACAAGCGAAAGAACCTAATCTTTCCCAGCAGGGATCCAAGCCGCTCTGTACGTGTATGAATGGAGATAATATCTCTGTAATGAGGCCTGTTTTGTACCATCAAAGTCTTCAAAAGAGCTTGAAACTCGACCTCCCTCTTAGCACTGACAATCCCTCAGTAATGGCTCCTATTATTAATTGTTTTCTCTCTCTTGCTAACTCCACTGACGCATTCCCTGCTTCTCTCTCTTTCCCTATCTCTCTCTCCCTGTGTCTCTCGCTTTATCTTTCACTCCCCCTTCCGTTTCTCTCTATACTCCCTTTGCTAATCTCCCTTCAGTTTCTCACTTGACCTCTCACTTGTGATTTATCCTAATAATGAATGAAACATTTCCAACTATACAGAGTGTCTTCATTGTGTTCTCTATTTTATTCTGTCTAGCTCCGTTGGTACAATGTGGAGTTTACAACGATAGGGTTTTGTGTTTGATTCCCACGGGTGACCAGCACGGAAAACGTAGGAAAATACGCGCTCTCACTTTAATACAGAACGACTCTTAAGTTGCTTTGTATGAAAGCATCTGTTTAATAACTTACACGTGAATGTGAATCAGTGCTGGTTATCTTATTGAGGAAAAACTCACCTACTGTGACTGAGATATGTGGTTGTCCCATTGAGCGCTATCTTAGAATAAACAGTCGTTCTGTATAAAAGCATCTGCTAAGTGATTCAAACATAAGATATAAGTGATTGAACAATTTTTCTGTCACGAATTGTCAACTACCTTCCGTTTTGGACAACTGCAGGTGTTCTTGGTATGTCTGTGCTACACTCCATGGGTGACTGAGTAAACATCCAGGCCTAGTTCAATAATTGTCCCGAACACAATCAGAACACAGGGGTATTTGCATATCCTGCTTCATGGCCATCGTCTATTGTCAGTGGTTTTGTGATAAGGGCACCTATCGGATGGCATGTTCTGAGGGATATAAAAGCCCTTCTCATCCTACTAGATCTGTGAGCGATAGCCCAATTGGCAGTTTCTCCGAAAATAAACAGCATGACAGGTATGCATATCAGTGGTACCAGAGCAAACAATCATAAAACGTATGTAGTAATCAACAGAGATAGTTGTATATATAGTCGTATATAATAGACTGCAACAAACTGTGCTGGAGCCCATGCTGGCTCAAACATTAATACCCCTGACAGGGTTTGAACACAAACTAAAATTATCCATCAGATGTAGCATTAAGCAGCGCGGGAATAACATGATATTACAAAGGCAAACAGTTCAAAATGCTTGGGAGGTCTGAGTCATCCTTTACTTTGACGGAACACAAAAAAAACATTTCCAATATTTTCTAAGCTGATTTACTAATCCAAACATCTGAATGTGCTACACCTTTTAGCACATTAATAGGTAATTCCTTACCCCAAATAGGAGCTCAATCTGTGTGGTCAGGAACAAACAAAATGAAAGACATTTGTCAGGGAATTTGGGAAAATAATGGTGCAGGACCTCAGTTGAGGTAGGAATACTGATGTAATGTGACAGATGAAAACATAATTTCTACGATATGTGCTCACGCATATGTAGTAGTTTACATATACTGACACAATTTCCAAAAGATGTTTTCTTGACCGTTTCAGTGTGATGACTAATATCTGTCCAAGAACGACTCCTGGGGTAAGTCATGAATTTGGACAGCTTAAAGCAGGCGCCTGGAAAAAAAAATAGCATTTTCTCACAGTAAGAATGTCTTCTTCTAAGAGGTGCACTGGCATGCCAGAGGCATTTAACAACACAAGCATTTCACCGAGCATCTCCGTCAGGATTCCCTGGCCAGGTGAGTTTCCAAATGTAAAACAAATCGGGAGCCCACACCAAGGTGTGCAAAGAGTCCAGATGATGAAAGTGCGTGAGAATGGCAGCCTTGTCCCGTCCTGGCTATTATCAGGGCCTTGAATGGCTGTCTTCTCCCCCTTTGTTGTTCCTGGCATTGACAGTCACTCACCCGGCAATGACTGTCACACCAGCGCAAAGAGCCAGCCGTCGACCGGGGCCAGGCACATCAAACGAGCCTGTCGAGGGGCCCTGCTCGTGAACCGTGGCAACAAACACCTCCTGATCCTCACCTACATCTCGGGGCGGCCGACACCAACCACTGTGTCAGTGATTCCGGCCACCACCTCTGTGATGTACTGCATGGACCTAATTTCCCGGCCTGACTTCTCAAGTAGTACTTCTGTTTAGCTTCCAGCGCCTCAGACAAAAGGGTGCGTAAAGGCTTTAGAAAATGCTTCACGGCTGACAAGAGGAAAGGGACACGTTAGGTCAAACGGCATGAAACATTTAGAATGATTTTCTATTCGAGCCGAAACAAAAAATAAGGCACTACAAATGTATTATTCTGATCCGGTGTGTTTTAATATATTGCAGTATGCTGTGTATTCACAGGCAGTCTTTTTTCCAATAAAATGTGCTCTGAAAGAATTCTCATGTAATGAATTCCGATTAGATTGGTCAAAGGACCAACTGGTAAAAAACACAAAAAGAGGGCTCTTTCTAAGACTGTGGTTTAGGTGATATAATAGACATTAATGTTTTTTTTATAGTGCTCTCAAACATTTCACAGGTACACAAATCTGATTGGTGATTTAGTCATTTAAAATATTTTGTACCTATACCGTTCTTCACTTATAACTCACAAAAAGTTTTATTGTTCATATTTGGCAAATGCAGTGGTCTGCATCCTGACATACCAGGCAATGGCTTGGCCAATTAGTAGTCTCAATCACAATTGGCACCGTACATTTTTTGCAATTGGTAAGGTGAGTTTCAACTAATTTCCCAAGACAATCCAGATTATTATTCTCCGGTGTCATTACATTATAATTACCAAAATGTTTACCATTGGTAGTTAGAAGACATCCAACAGATTGTGGGACTTTAAATTCTCTAGCCATCTTGAACTTAAATAAACACACAATAGTTTGACCACTTGCACTTTGGTTACTCCCTGATTTGACCTTAGTTCTACTTTTGTTATGGCAAGATCGCCACCTATAGGTGATATGGGCCTTGCAAGTTTTTCAACTCCTTTATTTTCATTGAAGTTTATCATTTAATAATACTGTTTTCTTTATAGTAAAGGATTTAGAAATATTTCTTTAAAAAAATGTATAAAACACAAATGTTTATTAGTTGAAAAAATATGATTAAACTAAGTTTGCACATTGCATTTAAAGAAATGTCATTTGATTCCTAATGTACTTGCTTCATAAAGATTATACATCCCCATCAAGGAACAAAAACAAATAAACATGATTTATATTCTGTTCGATTTATCGGTGGTCTTTTATCCCTGGGTGTATTTTGATCCCTTGCATTCGATTAGCTTGGTCTATTTCAAGATGGCAGCCTAGTGTGTAGAAGTAATGCGGTTATTATGTCAACATGTCACTTTTGAGATTGTGTGCCATTTCAAAGTGTCTGAATGGTCTGATCCTGTTTGAAAGAAGTGTTAATCGTTTGTCAAAGGCTCACCATTGCCATCATTGTTTTGCTTTCCGGAATTGTCCTGAAATGCGAATATCAGGTATGTTTTCTCGTCTATCAACGTGCACGGAGACGAGCGCATAATGCTGTGCTTAAATCACAAGATAACATCCTTGCAATATTATTTGAGATTTTACTGTCTTGATAATAGCTAGCCAAGGCCTGTTATGTGACCTTGCTATTCCAAATTAGTCTTCATGAAATAGTTACCGTACAATTTGTTAACGCAGAACTGTTCAATAGGTTAACTGATAACGCAAAGCTAGCTAGTTTACTGGGAAAAAGTACGTATCTATTAGCTATTATTGCGAACAGGACTTTAAGTGCCTTTTACCTGAAGGTTAACCTAACTTTGCCTTACTAAGAGGAGAAAACAAACCGGAGGTTGTGTTGTTGTGGACTGTTTTGTCAGTAGAGTAAAAATAAATCAGAGATATCAGAATCGTGTAGCTTATTCTTTGTAATGTTCTTTGTAATGTTTTGTATTTCTGAAACTGCACTACATTTGCTCTGCCTTTCTACAAATAATTATAAGACTTATCTTGATCACAGCCACAGTGTCATGGGGTTTAAGTACACATTAAGGCCATAACTCTTCTTTTGACCTGGCTGCTTTTTGTTTGTCCATGTTCACACTGCTTCTAGTGTGTTGAGGCTCTTAGATGACCAGTCTAACACTTTATTCGGCTGACATCTGCTATAAGTAGGTCTTATAGAGAGTTGGGGTATAGAATTGTGATGAAAGATAATGTTTTTGCCAATCACCAAAGTTGTACTTTATTTGTTTTCACGGTCAACGCATATGCTCTGGTATCAGATGACTGCTAGATGCTGAGCAAACCTATCCCTGAATTACCTTCTGTTACTCAAGTAATTGACCTAATATCAGATGCAGGAAAACTATAACCTATCTGACTTACTTACTGTACATGTAAATTATAGAATAGCACAAACATATTTTACTTTTTGGAGTCTTACTGTAATTTCTTTCATATATGCAGGTGGTGTGAGATGATGTAGGCCTGTGTGCCAGGTTTTTGCAAAAGAAAAGCTCACAAACATTCTGAATTTCACAGAGCCACCATGGAAATTGCAACAAAGACATTTCTCAGCTGCGTTCCCAAAGAAAGAAGATAGGAAAAAACGGTTATGGGAACAATCTCAGCTGCTGGATGGTGTGTGTTGAAGTCAAATCACAGTCACGTTTTAGAATGTTTTTTTATTTGTGTCAGAAATTATTAATTCAAAACATATCTTTTACCTTACTGTTTACAGTGCTTGACGCCAGGATCCAGCAACTACAATCGGATGTCGTTTTAGACATCCGACATTCAAAGGTTCAATTTGTCAAAGCTCCTAAATCAGAGAGAGGGACTTCCTCAGGAATGAGTCTCAAAATAAAGTCTGTCGAGAGGACTGAGCCAATGTCCAGAAAGATAGTTGGCAAGGTAGTGGAACAGACTGGTAAGGGCATAGATGACTCCACCTCCAAATCCCGCTGGATGAAGAAACTCAACGAGGAGAAGAACAAAACAAAGAAGCTGAAGCAGAAGCTGGGCATTGAGGATATTCCTGTGAGAAGCAGGAAAGGCCAACTGATGGTTCCAGGTACCTCACATAAAATGATATCGACTAAAGTGGTAAAAAATGTGGCATCAAGTTCTAAAAGAAGCAGGACTCCAAAAAACCAAGAGAATACTGTGGCAGCGGCAAATCAAGAACCCACCGTTGCGGCTAAATCCAGCGCTGTTTCCAAGGTGCCCATTCGGAATGCCAAGCGGACCCGGGAAACCCCGAAGAAACCGTTTCCTGAGCTGTCGGAGGCGGAGGCTAGGACCCAGGAGCTAGCCAGGGCGGAGAGCAACGCCCTTGAACTGGCGAAGGTGAAAGAACTGGAGAGGAATCTGAAACTGTGGGCTGTCTCGGCTAGTCCGGAGCATGTGACGGACAACGGCAAGGCCAGAGTGTACGAGGACGTCCAGCGAAGGGTGCTCTGCTACCTGCAGGCCTGTGTGTTCGCTGGGGATTTAGATGGAGCTGGCCAGTTCCTGCTCTACCACCATCGGGTGATCAGCCGACGCAAGCTGCTCAACATTGAGTCCTACAACGTGCTGATGCGGGTCTGGGCGAAGAAGGTGCGTTCTGCCTTCACCGGCGTTTAGCTTAGTGCCATTCTGTGGGGTGTAGTTGTTGCTTGCCCAAACATTACAATGGGGTATACACTTGATCTAAGTGACTTTGACTGTGCCCCCCCCCCCCCCAAGGTATTGCTGATTTGACAATTGTGTGCCACATCTAGACAAGAATGATGAAACTGTGTTCCCGTCATCAATTTAGATCAGTTGTGCTTTATGTTTCTGGTGACTCTCTTGTCTTTGTATCGTAGGGATCATTGAACCAGATTGGGCGTATGTTCATTCTAGTTGAAGAGGCGGGTCTCAAACCCAATCTCAGCTCCTACTGTGCAGCTCTGGAGTGTATGGGCCGCACCCCTAACTGTGCCCCACGGTTCATCAACAGGTAGGCTAAACTTCTAACTCATCAGTGTATTTCTACTCACAAGCCACCTGCTTGTTTACGCAAACACCCAAACAGCGAATCAGGTGGCAGTAAGTCGGTATATAATTAACACTGGCATCTGTGGCTGATTGCAAACCCACCTCTCCCATGTATTTGTCTTTGGCGCGGTGCTCCTGCTTCCACCATTAGAGGGCAGTGTTAACACACAAGCCTTACAAGGCTTTTAGTCTCATCTACTGTTAGGCGTTCACATCACAAGCCTCTGGTAACTCTTCTTCCTATCGGCGGGTAGCAAGTTCCATAACATTTGATCATTTTGGAGCATACGTGACGGTTATTTCTGTTTAGTATTGCACCAGTCGTGTCTCGCCTTTTGTTCACTGAGGTCTTTCGGCGGAGTTCTCCTGAATTAGTTTCCTTCTTTTGAAGATGCTGCTCCACTCGCTACCATCCCTGTTTCTCTGGTTGTATGCGCATTTATGTGTCTTCAATTGAGCAGTCCAGTCATGGCAGGTGTGGAGTCTCTGGATGGTATCACCTGAATAAACATGACACCACTATGCTCCATGCCTGTGTGTCTGAAAGCATATTTCAATGTGAATATATAATATTGTTTTGTGGCATTGTTAATCAGCATAATAAAGCAATGCATAATGACATTGAGCATACTTGTGATTTAATTAAGTCACCATTTGGCCACCATGAGCTATGTGGGACTTATTCCCCTAATGAAGACCATTGGCTTCCATCCTGTTTCTTGATAGGTTCTGTCAATACATTTGTGCAGGCACGAAAGAGCAATACATTTGTAGTTTTGAGTCTACGATTGCGTTTGCCTTTGGAATCTGATATTGGCGTTGGTCAACATAGGAACCAACAAATGCTCATCTCAATATAGAAAGTTTGCTGCAAAATAATTAAAGGAGTTCTGGGAAAGAGTTCTGGGAAATGTAGTGTAGTGTGGGAAGATGAGACAAAGAGGAACACAGTAGTTCCTCTTAGTAGTAGCAGGTTGACGGCGAGAGGAAAGTGAATTAAAAAATAATGTACAGCTTCAGATAAACCGTATACCACATCACCTGTAAAAAACGGTGGATGGGGTGTTAGGGCTTGGGTTTGTGCATATACACACCACATGGAAAAGGACTGTTACATTGATGTAAATTAATCTTAATTACAAACGCAGCTGCAAAGGTCACATCCGGTTGATGGCCTATTAGCAGTATACATGTCAGCTGTTAAAAAGGCTTGATGATTAGCAAATACATATTTGGGTTTTCAAAGCAACTTTAGGCAAAAAGTCTTATAGAGACCCAATGAGCAATGTCTAAATGGCAGGGGAAAGTTATTCAAGGGGAACAATCTCAATAATCATGACAGAATATGTCGAACATGGATAAACTCTTTCATCAAAGAGTAATCAGTAGACTGTCACTTCAAACAATAAATGCCCTCTCCAGACCTCTCATCCTCTGACAAATAATTTGTTTTCCTCATGATCTACTACAAAGAAACCAAGCCAACTTCAGGGCCATATATGGATCAAACAGTGTACTTGCAAGAGATGGGGAAACATAATTGCACGAATGATTGCACCATCAAAAGATGACCGCCCATTTCTTCTTCTTCACGAGCAGCCAGACTTGACGAAGGCTGACAATCAGCTTAACATCTTGAATAGTCAGTATATCATTCTTGGTTTCATGTTTAATCAGTGACACTTAGCCTACATTTATGTTTGAATAGCTTTATTTCAATATGGCAACATGACACATCCTTCTACAGAATTGCTATGATAAATTCACTGACAGAGACCCCTCCGCTATCAGTCAATCACTATGGGCATAGGAACAAGATGTCATCCAATGTAACGGGGTCAACCCCGCCCTTTCGCTTATCTTAAGACATCTCTCCAATCCTTAGTAAAAGTTGTTCTTAGCAGCTTGGTGAATAGGTTTTTAGAGGGGGAATTTCTACGGGTGTTTGAGAGGCCTGTTATTGATAAGATTAAAAGTTTTGTGAATATGGCCCTTGAACTATGTGCAGTAGGATATTGCCCCACTCCTCACGACAAAAAGGCTTCAGTTCTTAAGAGGGATAAAGGAGTTGGAAATCTACTTAACACTCTGCTCCAGAGCTTCCCATTAAGCTTCAATTATGTTTATATGTGGTGATTGGGTTGGACATGGAAGATGTCTGAAGTCCTCCTGGTGTTTATAAAAGCAGTAAATGGGGGCATTAGAATCATGGATTAAAGGAACATCATGAGGACAGTGTTTGTACCATAAGGTAAACCTGGTCCTGTAAAGTAGCAGCGGACATTGTAGGCTGAAGCCATCCTTTGGCTTTCTCCAGGATTCTGAGACCATGTGCTTTTTTCTTTGCTCAGTGGTCAAAATTTTTGTGCTCCTCACACAAACATATGTGTCTTTATGCATTGGCCATGGATACAAGGGGTTTATGAATAGCATCCCTGCAATAAATTCCAACTTTGCTAAGCTCACGGCGTGCAGTTTTTGTTGAGACTGGCTCACAGTTGCTTATTTAATTCTGTGGTAATTTTCACAGCTGTGATTTTCGGGCATTGAGCAAATATCCTTTTATGGTCTTTCTTATTTATATATTGTCATTTGTTTCCTGTAACGCTTTATGTAGAAGGCAGGACCCAGGCACAGGGAGAATGGAGGAGTTTTAATAAAAGAACCAATACAAACTGCAACTAAGACACGACAGAAAAAGCATTACTCTAGAACATAACCAAACAATGATCGACCAAATACGCTAGGTAAGGAGGAACTCAAAGGACAGAGATGAGACCACAAGTGAGGACAATGACAACCGACAGGTGTGCATGCTCCAAATGTTGGAGACAGGGATTGGCCAGTCTTTTTCCAACTGTTGTGAAAAGGTATATGACGTCTCTCCCAAAACCTATGCATGTTGTTAAGTGTCTCATGACACCTTAGGGTTATTAACGTCCTTGTAATCCACCAGTGGCCTTTAACTCAACAGCTCTAATAATATGGAAGTACTGAATATCACAAATAAAGTGTTTAAAATACATTCTTCACATTGTCTTCTGTCATCAGGGTCCTGCAGCAGATTCAGCTGGACGGACTGTCCTTGGATGAGCTGTTCCGTCACTGTGTCTTCCGACAGGATGAGAGGGACATGGTGCTAAAGGCCATCCACACTTTAAAACCAGACTTCCAACCCAGCATCAAGCCTGTCCCACACACCTGCTCCTCACCACTGGTCGAGGACTTCTACACTGAGGTAGGGCTCGTCTTGTCCAATGAGAACAGTAGAACAGTTTGTATTAAGTGGACCAGACATGAATGAAACGGATAGCCACGCTACTTCCTTTGCTTGGATGCACTACTTCCATTGCTACGTGTCCCTGACCGCCTCTATGCATTGTGGCCGTGCCGTGCTTCTTCTCAGGCCATGCCTGGAGGATCCCAAGCATGACTGTCTAAACCGAGATTAAACTGCCCAGATTGCTAGCTTCACAACAGGAATAACTGTATTAGCAGCCTGACACTTATGTTTTTTACTATTTATCTGCATGGTATGAAGCCGGTTGCCTAATCAGATATTACACAGATAGAAAAATGTCATTTTATTATTATGTCCTATTTTATTATTTTGTTACACATTCTTTGGTTCTGATACTTAACTGTTGCTTTTATGTCACACGTGAGTTATCATTAACTACATGTGATTTTTATTGAGTGTAGATCTGTTGAAGGTTATACTGAATAAACTGAATAGTGAAATATAAGAACACTGTTATTACATAGGCTAGGAACAGTAAACACCATTATATTCTAAGTCATTGGATCAAGATGGCTTCCACACTGGGGCCGAGAGTAGCAGCCCCATTTTATTACATGCAGAAAGGTCACATAATTCATTTAATGGGAAATCAACAGTTAATACTGCATGGTAACTGCTATGGTGAATCTACAGTGAATACTCCATGCTAACTGCTATGGTGAATCTACAGTGAATACTCCATGCTAACTGCTATGGTGAATCTACAGTTAATACTGTATGGTTACTACTATGGTAAATCTACAGTTAATACTGTATGGTAACTACTATGAGGAATCTACAATTAATACTGCGTAATTGTTAATTAGGATATCAAGTCATGGTGTATCTAATTGTATTTATAAACACACTGTCCACTCCTTCATACACCTGTCAGTAGAGCGAAACAACACCTTGGTAAATGTATTGCCTAGGACATAATTCCAGAAATAACAACAGCGACTCTGTGAGTCGTAGTCAACTGGGTGTTAAATATGTGCATGGCTAAACTGGCTGAAACGCGCCAAAGCAAGCGGCAGCGGTGTGAACGAGGTGTCTGCCAGCCTGGAGATGCCAGCCCTACCAGTCGGGACCACGAATCATCTCATCCTTTTGCTAAGAACCGGTGTCCTGATGGCTATTTTTAGACATGTGGAGGCAGAACCCGGCGCTGTCTGGTGGGCTGTGCTCCGATTCCTCACAGCATTTTCCCGGCTTTCCTGCAGCACTTGATGGTGTTTTAACAGCCCGTTCGCACCACTAATCATAAACATACTGCTGGGTGCCATTTCACTAACAACCCGGTCCGCTCTCGGCGGAACCAGCTGGTCTCGCTGGGTCTACCAGGAGAGCATAGGATCAATCTTATCTCAGACAGGTGAATGGAACACATGCGATACACAACCAGGAGGCTGTACATGCTAAACGGCACCGTATTCCCTTTCTGAGGAATGAACTAGGCAGGGTTAGGGTTAGGCTGCCATTGCGGAGAGACCGGAGATGTTCTGTCTGCTCCTGCCATGACAGCTGACTGACGGGAACAGCGGTTGTTGTTTACTCACGGCCATGGTTTCATAACAGCCATCTCCCGAGGACTGACTGTTAGCACGAACTCATTAGAATATTGTTTGCGAATGTACTATTTGGCAGTGTTTTGAAGCAGGAGATGCAGTTTGATCTAGCACATGGAGATTGTCATTGGAGATTTGGTGTTATTTTTTTCCTAATTGCCTTTCTTCCCCCTATCCTTTGTGGACCGGCTCAGTGTGTCTCTTTCTGTGTCTGGCGTGGAAGAGCTCCACCCTGTATAACATCAACCCCTCTGATGTGTTTACTGATAATACCCATATGTCCTTGCAGAGGCTGCAAACATTCTCTCTCAATAATAAATGCTGACAGGCACAGGGACAATGACTCTTTCAGTATGTAGGTCTGCTCTGCACTTTTCTTGCTTGACCACTGAGCCAGCTGCAGTTTTCTATAAGGACACGTTTATGCTTTATGTGCTGTATGTGTGTCACTCTATATTAGCTTTTTAATTGGGTGCCCGTTTGAGCTTTGGTGTGGGTTGAAGCAGCAGCACATAACAATATAAGCATATTTCTTTTTTTTTAATTAGCAAGTTTAATTGGAAGTTAATTTGCATATCAGTCATTAATTAGGGTGTTGGTGTGTTTGTTTTGTGCTAGTTTTTGCTATTGTGTGTCAGGTGAGTGTTGGTGAGGGCCTTCCTCCACCATCACCAAGGTCTTGTTTACATTATGAGAGAATAAACATGATAGAAATACCTAGCATTTGAATTTAGACTGGGAAAATCTCCTCTCCTCCGTTCCACCTTCCCCGTCTCCTTTCCTCCCTTCTACCTTCCCTGTCTCCTTTTCTCCCTTCCACCTTCCCTGTCTCCTTTCCTCCCTTCCACCTTCCCCGTCTCCTTTCCTGCCTTCCACCTTCCCTGTCTCCTTTCCTCCCTTCCACCTTCCCTGTCTCCTTTCCTCCCTTCCACCTTCTCCGTCTCCTTTCCTCCCTTCCACCTTCCCTGCCTCCTTTCCTTCCACCTTCCATGTGACCTTTCCTCCCTTCCACACTCCCTGTCCTTTTTCCTCCCTTTCACCTTCCATGTCTCCTTTCCTCCCTTCCTCCCTCCCCGTCTCCTTTTCTCCCACACTCCCTGTCTCCTTTCGTCCCTTCCACTTTCCCTGTCTCCTTTCTGTCCTTCCACCTTCCCCGTCTCCTTTTCTCTCTTCCTCCTTTTCTGTCTTCGTTCCCTTCTTCCACCTTCCTCGTCTCCTTTCCTCCCTTCCACCTTCCTCCCTCCCTCAACTCAGCACCCTGAACTGACACAACCCACTGTTGCTTAACGCTTTATTTATTATTCAGATCACACTCACACCCTCAATATGTGGACAGAATTTTGCACACACACAGCCTGGACAGACAGACTTACTCTAACTTCACACACACAGGTTGGCAAACCAGGAACTTTCAACACATTCCTTGGTTCATCAAACATCCCTTTTGAAGGACTTTCAGACTATTCCACCAAATCAATCAAACAGGAACAATGAAAGGATTGGTTTGAAAGTTCCCCGAGTGGTACACTCCTATGCAATATTCAGTGTGACAGTCTCTCCTTGGAGCCTCTCATTTTGGACGTTCTGTGTGTGTTTCAGAGAACAGATTCTATGTACCCCAAGCTGACCTTCAGCCTGGATGAACTGCAGAAGAAATTCAGCAAGCAACTTAGTCTGGAGCAGGCCAGCACCATCACCATCAACTCTGTGGAGGCCATGAAGCCTGTCACCCCACACATGGTCAACATGGTATACAGATATTCTACTATAGTAATACAGTGTAGAGTAGTGACACTCTGAAATACTGTATGGAACAGGAATATGAAATTGCCATACACTTATACATTATAGCACTACAGTATGGAATGCCAAATTGAGCATTAGGATGAACGCTTAGGGAAACTGTACTACAGTAATACACTTTAGTGGTGCGTTTTAAATACAAGCGTCACTTTATTAAAGTAATAAAACACGATGGTCTATGATGGTATCAGGCCAAAATACGCAGCACTTCTACAGCTCTTTATTTGTGTTTGTTTTGTCCATTTACCACAAACCACCAGGTTCCATATTGCTATTAGAACGTTTGTCATTGTAATGAGGACGGCAAAAGATTGTCTCATATGCCACCACTTTCAGCCAATCAGCCTTCTCGGTTTGAACCAGACAGTTAATTATTCGTATTTTATGATGCTCCACTCAATGTGCAGTTTGGATTTGTACGGTTATTTCAACGTATTCCAAATCCCATCACATTGCCGGGAAATGATATCCCCATGTATTATTCCGGCAGTGTCTCTTTCTCCAAGCGTTGGCATTTAGGTTGGAACGGTCCCTGCACCTCCTCACCGTTCTCCAGACTCGTGGGAGGAAGAGGGCCCCCGGCGGGCCGGTAACATTTACAATAGCCAGAGCAGAATGATAATGTGTAAGTGCGCTGCGCTGAGAGGGGGCTGAGGCACCACGCTGTCTGGAAGCCAGTCTGTCTGCTCCGGTCTCCTGGTACAGTCCCCTGATAAAGCCGTGGCCCAGTTTTGCCACCTGGCTGGTGACATTCTCTCGGTTCTGGTCTCTCGGTGTCTGTGAGTGGAAACCGCTAATACGCTGAGTGCCACAGTTTGCCGTTGACCAGAGAGTATCGTGGTATTTGTTTTATCCCAGTTTGGGATTCTACGTGTCTGTTTTGTAACATTTGAACTGGTTCGCGGTGGATATAGGGCAGAGCAAGCTTATGGGACATGTTTCCCCACACACGTACTGTGCAGCCTGGGACTCCGACTGTGTTGACGGTGGTGTGACTTTCAGAGGGATCTGCTGGCGGAGCAGCGGAAGGTGTGGCACAAAACCCTGGTCGGGGCACTGAGGGAGAGCAAAGCCATCCTGGCTAGCAGCACCCAGAAGGTGGGGAGGTTCAGCATCTACCCCTACCTCTGCCTGATGGAGGACAAGGGCTACGCTGATATCATGGTGCAGGTATACCACCCTGGGTTCTAGCGTTTCATTGCACCCTGCTATCATTGGCTGGCGATAGTTTGAATGTGTTTCAAAGTTGAATGTGGCCAGGTAAAAACCCACCAAATAGCAGCTATATATAAATATATATATGTGACCTTGGGTATAAAATATGATTGAATAAAGTGGTTTCCCCGTTGTCAGAGTCTGGCCACTCTGCCACCCAGCGGTGAGTCGCTCCATATCCTGGCGAAGCAGCTGGGTAGTCGGGTCCACAACAAGTTTTGCATCCTGATGAAGGGACACAACCGGATGGTGGACAAGCTGAATCATATCTACAATGAATATGTTGAGCTGCTGGTCGCAGACAATAAGGTAGGACCTTTTTCCACACGCCGCTTGTCTTCATCCACACACCTTTGGTCTTCATCCACACACCTTTGGTCTTCATCCACACACCGCTGATCTTCATCCACACACCTTTGGTCTTCATCCACACACCTTTGGTCTTCATCCACACACCGCTGAACTTCATCCACACACCGCTGGTCTTCATCCACACACCTCTGATCTACATCCACATGCCTCTTATCTTCATCCACACACCCCTGGTCTTCATCCACACACCGCTGGTCTTCATCCACACACCTCTTATCTTCATCCACACACCCCTGGTCTTCATCCACACACCGCTGGTTTTTTTCTACACACCGCTGGTCTTCATTCACACACACGGCTGGTTTTCATCCACACACGGCTGGTTTTCATCCACACACGGCTGGTCTTCATCCACACACGGCTGGTCTTCATCCACACACGGCTGGTCTTCATCCAAACACGGCTGGTCTTCATCCACACACGGCTGGTCTTCATCCAAACACGGCTGGTCTTCATCCACACACCGCTGGTCTTCATCCACACACCACTGGTCTTCATCCACACACCGCTGGTCTTCATCCACACACCGCTGATCTTCACCCACACACACCTCTGTTTTCATCCACACACACCTCTGGTTTTCATACACACACCTCTGGTTTTCATTCACACACACCTCTGGTTTTCATTCACACACACCTCTGGTTTTCATTCACACACGGCTGGTTTTCATCCACACACGGCTGGTTTTCATCCAAGCGCCTATGGTCTTCATCAGCCGGCTGGACTTAAACAGAGTGTCCTTCGCTGCAGATGTTGAACGTATTGCCCAGGGAGCGGTGGCAGATGCTGGAGGCACAGCACAGCTCGGGTCCCTCCCTGCTGGGAGACGAGTGCCACTGGCCCCATGCGGTGGTGTTGGAGCTGGGTACCTTCATGGTGGACCTCATGGTAAAGCACATGAAAGTGAACAGCGACATCCTCAACTCCGCTTACAACCGGAAGATCATCCCCGTGCTCTACCACATGTACACCTTCCGCAGCAACAGACAGGTATGGCGGACGCTACAGTCAAAGTGATTCATGTCAGTTATTTTCTCCCAGTGTCCTCACCCGATATCCAGTCCTAGGGTTGGCTCTTCCACAAAGTATCCTGTCACCAGATTGCTGTGTGATGTTTCCTTTCAACTAATATAAGTGAATTTGGTCGGTAGTGCGGCAGTGTGAAACAGCCGTGACATAAAGACGTCCTTGGTTTAGGACAGCGCAGTCGGTCATAGTGTTCCGCTCTCCCCTATCTCCCAGTTCATTTCCCCCCTCTCTCCCAGTTCAGCTCCCCCATATGCCTCCCCCTGCCTCCACGGTCGGGTCTCATAAGCATGTGAATAATAAATCTGCTGTCCCTGCGCAGGGGTGTTGTTGAGGAAGACAAATGGCTTCCAAAACGAATCCTTTTATTTTTTTATTTTTGCTTTCCCCTCAATGTGTTGACTGACTTGCTGCCCGGGGAAAACTGACGAGGAAATTAAGGCGTTTTTCTATTTTGCGCTCCAAGCCTGGTAAAGATGTGTCTGCTGGCGTCTCCGCCTGGCGGAATGGATGCGTTTTGACAGTGGAGCCCCTTAGTAAGGTTCAGAGCTGGACGCCGGCCCCCTCACCCCCCGATGTGCTAGGTCAGAGGTAGTGCGGGCTAGCAGCAAGGGAGCAGACTAATGATTTGAATGCACGCCGTAGTTAGACGGGCTTCTCAGGTGTTTGGTCATTGAGTCTCTGTGTGGTTGATCACCTGGATTGAAATCTGCTGATGGGTTTGGCAGCACTGTTGTTTAGTTCCGTTTGTACTCCTCACTGCCGTCTGTTCTCAACGTTTAAGCCTTTCAGGTTGTAGCGGGTTCATCTCAAGCTGTTATTAAACGGAACCAGATACCTCCAGTCAGTGGCATTGAAAGGATGTAATCGCTGTTATCTGCCAGGAAATAAATCAGTGGCGGGTGTCCTCCATCACAAGCCATGATTAAGGAAGGGTTGTCACGGCAGCTATGCCTGCTTTACACTGATGCAGGTTTTAAGCAAACTGATACTGAAGTGGAGTTTTCAATACAATGCATGTAATCACGTTTGTCGCTATGTGCCTCAGGTGGGCTTCATCAAGCCGCATCCCATCCTGACACAGATCCAGCAGGACGCCATGGAGACCACATTGACCTTTGACTCCTACGTCATGCCCATGCTGTGCCCTCCTGTGCCCTGGACCTCAGCCAAGTTTGGCGCTTACCTTCTCACACCCACCAAGCTGATGCGAGCCGTGCCCGGCGCCAACCAGCACGAGATCCTGCTGGAGAAATGCCAGGCGGAGGACCTCCACCCAGTGCTGGACTCCCTCACCCAGCTGGGCAACGCCGCCTGGAGGGTCAACCGGCCCCTGCTGGACATCATCGTCTCCGTCTTCAACGGTAAGGGCAGCGAGAAGCTCGACGTCCCGCCGCCCCTCTCGGAGGCCCCCAAGGTACCTCGCTACAGCCAGCAGGAATTGGCCGGCTACACCTCGGCCGAGAAGGCCCAGCTGAAGAGAGAGGTGGTCGGTGCCAAGAAGAAGTGCGGGGAGATGCACAGCCTCAGGATGGACGCCCTCTACAAGCTGTCCATCGCCAACCACATGAGAGACCAGGTCTTCTGGTTCCCGCACAACATGGACTTTCGAGGGCGCACCTATCCGTGCCCGCCCTACTTCAACCACCTGGGCAGCGACGTGACCAGGGCCATCCTGGTGTTTGCGGAGGGGAAGCCCCTGGGCCCGGGCGGCCTGGACTGGCTGAAGATCCACCTGGTCAACCTGACGGGTCTGAAGAAGCGCAGCTCGCTGGCGGGCCGGCTGGAGTACGCCAACGCCATCATGGACGACATACTGGACTCGGCGGACAGCCCCCTGGACGTCAGTCTGTTAAACATATCTATTCTGCGTCTTGAGAGGAACCGGCTGTGCATTCCATATTGTCTCGTCTGTGGCCCCTGCAGGGTAGGAAGTGGTGGCAGAACGCAGATGAACCGTGGCAAGCCCTGGCCTGCTGCATGGAAATCACTAACGCTGTCAGATCACCTGACCCCACGCGGTTCATCTCCCACTTCCCTGTACATCAGGTGATGGCGCCGACCTCTAAACCCTTTTAGGTCTTTGAAAATATAATATCAGATCAGGCAATGGTTCAGTATAACCTTCTAATCATTTTTGCTGTATTGGTTACTGAGGTTCTCTAGGGGTAGATTTAGAATTGTGTCTGTCCGCTCCAGTAGCTCTTGATGGCAGTCTCTTAACAGTAGAGTTCTCACCTCGTGTGTCATATTGTTATTTTAGAGGCCACATCAAACAAAACCCTAACAAAGCAATGGCTCCCTTGACACCATTTTTCAGATATTGTTGGCTGCTCTGCCTGGTCCGGCATACTTGGTTTGTTCAGACATCAGCCTCTGTCCGTTGGCTGGGCTCTGGCTTTAACACACAGCAACCAGGCACATATCTAAAACCACCACACCAGCTCTTTCAAATGAAGGAAAGCTTTTTATAATTCTTGTCTAAGAGACAGCACATGCAGGGACTTTAAAATAGATGTTACATATTCTCTTCTTTTGGTCTTTGTTGTCGGGTGCTGCCTTCTAAATGAACTGCAGTTTTCTAATGCTTTTTGGTGAAATGAGAACAGACAAGAAGGAACTGCATTGGTCCAGTCTGTTAGTGCTAAAAGGTGGTCATTGATGACCTGGCAAAGAAAACAACTCACTGTTGCAATTTATCCTGAAATCATAAAAGGCATTTTTCTAGCTCAGTGTCCAAAAAATTCCTACATTTTTTGCTTGATATTTTTAATCTAAATATAGTGGATGCAGTTAGCTTTTAGGTTTAGTCACCATTAACCAAAACCACAGTTTTATTTTGCAGTTTTGTTGCTAGAAATGTTGTGCCAGTGATTCATTTAATCAGTGTGTCAGTAGAGCTAAAGCTCCAGGGGATTTAGAGATATGAACTTGTATGTTGGTCATGTATCTTTTACCATGTATACTATGCCCTCTAATGCTGTATAGAGGTAGCATACATGTGGACTGCATAGTCCCCAAAATTAAACCCCCAAGGAACCCGACATGATATACTTAATTATATTGAGGTACGGTCACCAAGAGCAACAAAAAAAGTCCCTTTCTTACTTTTCTCAAGGAGTGACAGAAACTTTATCCAAGATTAAATACGATTGGCGGTAGAATCCATGTTTCCGTTATAACCAAACACTCATAATTGTGCGTTTTAAAAGAAGACGATTGAGGACAAACGACGTCATCCTCACCTCAATTCTCTTCATCAGGATGGTTCTTGTAACGGACTCCAGCACTATGCCGCCCTGGGTCGGGATGTGATCGGTGCCACCTCTGTGAACCTCATGCCATGCGAGGTGCCCCAGGATGTCTACAGCGTGGTGGCGCAGCAGGTCAGTCAGCCCGCACACCAGAGGGCGCTAGCTGGCTGTGGTGCTGAAGTTAGTGTTAGAGTGATTGTTTGGCCGGCCCCTACCTGTCTGTAATGTGAAATGAACACAGGATGAGACAGTTTGATGGTGTAATGACCAAATGCATCGTTTGTCAACAGTATCGAAAATAGTATAGTTTTTTTCTTTCTGGCTCACGCATCCTGAATTCTAGGAGTTTTATGAGTAGAAATATTATTGTTTAAACCTCCCATTTTAACATGTTGTTTATATGTGCGCAATCACTATTATACCTCAGTTAGCCATTAAATTACAAGATTGGAAAGGAGTGGGTTTGTGCTAGAAATGTTTCACAAGAATAACAGACTTTTAGATGCATGTTGTGTGGATTCCGAGGGAATTGGGGTTTTCTTCATGTACACATCTTGCCCCTACAATAACAGTACTCTGTCTCATCCAGAAGCTTCCTTAGACTAGTCAAAGCAGACCTTCTATCTCTTGCCCCAGGGCTTCCGGAACATCAGTCTCTGCAGGACAGGTGCTACACCCCAAACATTCTGTTAGATGGTAATAGCCAGCCCATTGACTTTAGCACCTTTGGGAGCGGAGAGTGTTGATGCTATGATAGCATGTACAGTGCCTCTGTGCCTGAAACATAATGTGTTTTAAGCACATAATAGTTGGAGCACAATCATACAAGCACCAGTTATCCTGGCAGCAATGCTAATAGGAAGGACACACCCGGTGTATCATTAAGGGGATTGCTTTTATTGGTTTCAGAACGTTCATGTATATTAATAGCACAGCAGGTTCCGTACAGGCTAGAAAGCCACGTGCTGCTAAGCGACAGCGATTCAGGTGTGTGAGCGCTGTGTCTCGGTCACTGACAGCCGTTCTACGGTCTGGCGGACACGGAGACTGGCAGTCTTATGCCAGCGTGTGTGGCGCTGCTCTGAATCAGTGGAATCACCCTTTTGGACGACAGAACCAACCCACTGTGTGCCTGGTCTGTTTGTCATAGGTGGAGGAATTCCGTGAGCGGGACGCAGAAAGGGGTCTAAAGGTCGCACAGGTGCTGGAGGGCTTCATCAACAGGAAGGTGGTGAAGCAGACGGTGATGACCGTGGTGTACGGGGTGACACGCTATGGAGGTCGCCTCCAGATAGAGAAGAGGCTCAAGGAGATTGAGAAATTTCCAAAGGTACTGCTTGTCTCCAGTTAATACCATTCATTCCTTTTGTCCGTTTTGAGGTGTCAGATAGCTATACCGCTACAGTATACTATTTTACCGCTACAGTATACTATTTTACCGCAACAGTAAACTATTTTACCCCTACAGTATAACATTTTACACCTACAGTATACAATTTTACCGCTACAGTATACTATTTTACCGCTACAGTATACTATTTTACCGCTACAGTATACTATTTTACCCCTACAGTATACTATTTTACCCCTACAGTATAATATTTTACCACTTTTTCAATCCAAGCTGTGGACTTTTCAGTATAAAATAGTCTGACAGTGTTTTCATAAATGTGTTTTCTGGAAATGTACTTTAAGTCGCTTATTAATATGTAAGCCTTGTAATGGAAAAAGGATAGCAGGCTTATCACACTGAGACTGTTAACAGTATGAAGTGACTTTCATACTTTTGATAACCATTTAGTTTGACCTATCAATATCACAATGGATTGATTTCTTCTATTCTCTGTTTAACTTAAGTTGAGAACCACGTCTCATTTTCTATTACGACCTTGCTGAAAGCATACAATTTCATTAGGGGAAAACACACAGTGCCACATACATAATGTAAAAACTATAAATAAAAAAAACATTATATACGGCACTGTGCAAAGGTCACAATTATGCCAAATGCAAATCTTTTGTTTTCGGACAGCTTGCTAATGAAGTGACAGCTCTATGCTTTATGTCCTGGTGAAACGGAGATGCGTTGTCCTGCCATTGACATGTGCATGCTGTGGTTGCAGGAGCATGTGTATTGACATGTGCATGCTGTGGTTGCAGGAGCATGTGTATTGACATGTGCATGCTGTGGTTGCAGGAGCATGTGTATTGACATGTGCATGCTGTGGTTGCAGGAGCATGTGTATTGACATGTGCATGCTGTGGTTGCAGGAGCACGTGTGGGACGCCTCTCACTACCTGGTGCAGCAGGTGTTCGGCAGTCTGAAGGAGATGTTCACAGGCACCAGGGAGATCCAGGTACATCGTCAGTCCTGCTCCGCACACACACACGGCCAATATATACACTCACCTGCTACAGAGCGCGCCTCCACAGCGCGTCTCCACAGTTGACCCAACCGGCCCAAAATAGTGTTGAATTGATTATTAATGACTTTGTCGGGACAGAAACACCTGGGCCCATACGTTACCTCCAAAGGGGAAAGATCGATCAGCTAGCTTACAGACCCACTGCCTCCATGTGCTCCCCCGCAGGGGGGAGGCAGAGAGATCCAGATGGTATAAATGATTCCCCGCTTATGCCACCACTCCCACTGTATCTCTAAGTGGGTCAGGCCCGGCTGGGTCTTCAGAGCCGTGGTTCCGCGGGACCTGTTCCTGGCAGCGACTGGGTTTGGGAGAGGGGGGGGGGAATAGGAACAGTTGAGGGGAGGGTTTGGGTTGAGCAAAGAGGTGTGGGGGGGGGGGGGGGGGGGGGGGG
>JACXGK010001285.1:0-13345 GCA_016801125.1 Novumbra hubbsi | reverse complement strand
GACTGTTGCTCTCTAATGGTGCGTCTCAGGTTCTGCTGTCTGCAAGCAACAACTTTCCACCTGTTTCTACAAGAACTCCGCCTGGTTGCTCTAGATACGCGGTATTTCACGGAATAAACCCCCGGCATGAGTACATACAGAGGGAATGTTCCCGCTGATTGGCTCGCTTCTCTTCCTACCGGCTGACCCGTGGCGTTGGCTTCTGTTTCAGGACTGGCTGACGGAGAGCGCCAGACTCATCTCCAAGTCTGGTACCACGGTGGAGTGGGTGACGCCCCTGGGCCTGCCCGTCATCCAGCCCTACCACCGCCCCCGGACGCAGCTGGTAAGAGGGACGCGTGGATCCCAATCCAAACGGGGGCAGTCTGTGCATCCTAACCAGTCTGTCCCTGGCCACCGTTGAAACAGGCCGTGAAGTCCAGCAGAGTCGGTTATCGCGCCGGGTTACTAACACCGCGGTCCACAAGCAGAGAGTGGAGACATCTGGCTTGGCTGCGCGGGTTTGTTGGGTGCTCGTGGAGGCACTCGGTAGGGTCTCTCCGCCCCTGATAGGTCCCCTGCTGAAGGTCCGCGACCCCAGGCGGCCTCTCACCGGTCCCCAGCTGCCGTGGGGGTCTTCTAACACACTAAGCCAGCTGCCCTTCCTCTGTCCTTCACCTCCTCCCCCCAACAACCTCACCCTCTCCTTACCCCGCCTTCTCCGCAGACACTCCGTCCTCTTCTTTCTTTCTCCTAACTTTTCAATGCCTTAATTCAGCGTCATCAGAGCCCAGTAGAGAAGGGACTGTAGGTGGGTTCAGTGAGGGTGTGTGGGAGGTGAGGGGGTTTAATCCACACTCTCCCTGTTAGTCTACTGCCTGGCGTTTCCTCAGGAGGCCCGGACTGTGGGTCTACATGTCATCTTTCCACTGTGGGATTCAGGTCATTACATGTTATTGGGACTTTTAAGGATTTTCCGTTGAAGCTCTTCATCAATCAGGGAGCTGCTTCTCCCTCTCATGAAATCCTCTCCCCCACTAATCGTTTTCAATCACACAGCCAAGTATGCTGCCCTTCCATCTCTTCTGGAGAATTATCCACTTCGTTGGATCACATGTCTTTGTCTATGGGCACAGCCTGCTTCCCTCGACCCGGTCTACTCTACGTGCTATAAATGATTTGAGAGCGGTCGTTCGGCAGCCGGCAGGATTGAGAGCGACTGCTGATACTGTAAAAAGAAAAAAGCTCTGGTAGTGGAACGCCACGCTCCTTCAGTTGTACTGACCGCGGACGAGCTATTTATATACTGAGAGCTGTGGTGCTGCTCCCTCTTTACTCCGTCTCTCTATCTCCACCCGCCCCTCCCCCCACACACTGGGTGTGCTCAGTAGGGGCTCCAGTTCTCTGCTTGAAAATGTCACGGTGCCTGGACAGATTCATGCATCCTGGGTTCATTAATCATCTTAAAGACAGTACAAAGCCTCATAGACCAGACTCTACTGAGGCCTTCTGCTGGCCCTTTACCACTGGAGTATTAGGTTACAGACCCAGTATCTCTGCTGAGCTTTTACCACTGGAGTATTAAGCTACAGACAGTATCTATGCTGTGCCTTTACTACTGGGGTTTTAGCCTGCAGACTGACTGTTGTGTTATTCAGGTGACATGGTCATAACAATGTTAGATAGATGTTGAGTCATTACCTGTTTGGTGGGGTGTTAATCAGGTAACATGGTCATGACAGCGTTTACATAGATGTTGAGTCATTACCTGTTTGGTGTGGTAATCAGGTAACATGGTCATGACAGCGTTTACATAGATGTTGAGTCATGGCCTGTCTGGTGGGGTGTTAATCAGGCAACATGGTCATGACAGCGTTTACAGAGATGTTGAGTCATTACCTGTTTGGTGGGGTGTTAATCAGGCAACGTGGTCATGACAGCGTTTACATAGATGTTGAGTCATTAACTGTCTGGAGTTCTGGGTCAGCAGGTCAGTCAGGTGGCAGGGGTTCTTCAGTCACATTGCTGTCATACCATTACAGTGGTTCTGTTTCTGAAAAACACAGCCTGGTCACATAAGAATAGTATGTATGTGTGCATGCACGTGTGTCGACACACATTTGTATGGACTGTTCTACAGCTATCTAAGTTGAGCGGCATTGATAACCCGTGTCTGAGTGCAGCTCTGATGGTGTACCGTGATGGTGGTGAGTGCCCTCCCGGTAATGGAGGATGGGACGTTGGTGATGGGGAGAGGCGTGGACAAATGGCCCCTGGAGGGGTCTCTCCCTGTGGACACCAGTTGTTTCTGTAGTGTGGATCATCTGGGGCCAACATAAATTAAACACTACCTCGAAGGTCACTCATTCTCTCCATAACAGTCCGACATTCTTGGTTCAGTCTTCTTCTCCTTCCAGAATTCCTTGGCCAGTCTTTTTATTTAATTTTTATGTAGGCAAAACAACCCATACACAAATAAAGTCAACCGGAGGAAGTGAGCACGAGAGAAGGACATACGGTAGTCATTCGTGGAAGCTGGGTGGGGGAGGTGATGACAGTCTGGAGGAAATGACAGCGAGCGATGGAGAGTGGGGACATGCATCAATACCGCTGCCTAACGGAACTGTGGGCCTCTAATCAAATTAAGCCTCAGTTTTTTCCTTTCCACCCTTTGCCGGCCAAGTTCTGCATCAAGTGAAACCCGAGGCGTGAATGCACCGGAGAGAACAGGGGGGTATTGAGAGATTATGGTGCAACTCTGTTTATGCTTTTGTTACCCAGAGAGAGTAATTTCCCCAGAGGGCAGTCATCTACTCATCCTCTACTGACCTTGCTTGTGGAAACCCAAAGGATCTGTGGTCCCCCTCTTAAAAACCCTCTTTATGTTGGAGGTTCGGAGACCCTGCATTACACTCTAGTCCATCTAAACAAAGTTTGGAGGAATCCTTTCTGCCGTCAAGCTAGAAAACATTTTGCCTTTGTGAAATATTCTAGCTCTACTCACTTCAAGATGAGCATGCTGGTGGAATGTGCTCTATAACATGCTGAGAATCGGAATGATTTATTTTCAATTGTTAATTATTTGCTAATGCAGTACTCTAAATGTCGCCTTCTCTCTAACTCCCTGAAGAGTGGAAGCGGTGCGTTGCGTCGATCTTGCAGAATCTTCTGGCATTTTGGGGCGGGCTAATAAATGAGGTCAGAGTTTCAAGGATGCCCCGAGGGTAGCAGAGGGAGTGAGGGGGGAGAGGGGACAGGGGGAGAGGGGGGAGAGGCGTTGGAGGGAGAGGTGGAAAAGGTCAGTGAGGGTATGGCGGGTCTCTGCAAGGGGAGGTAAATAATTAGACAGTGTTATATTTCATCTGTGGACAGTGGGACCATGGCGATCAATTAGCGGAGTGAATGACACGTGACACAGCTCGTGAAGGATGTGGAGCGCTGGGCTGGAGGCGGGAGCAATGCTTGACATGAACCGCCGATGGCTATGGTAGTAAGCCAGAGCCAAAACAGAGACCACCGTTTAGAAAGACAACTGCTTTGGATCAAGGGCCCATTCATCATATTAGGGACTAAATCTATTATTGTAAGGCTAGGATAAGCCCCCTCCACCCAACCCTCAAAACTGGAGTCTCCCAAGGGTGTGTGTTCAGCCCCGTCCTGTACTCACTGTTCACCCACGACAGTGTGGCCCGGACACTCTCAATCAATCTTCAGTTATACTGGCGAAGCGGCTGTGGTAGGGAAGAGGTCCGTGCCCTGGCAGTGTTGCCAGGTAATCCACCTCAAAGTCAAAACAAACATTTTAATTTCGCGATTATGGCATGGCCTCAACAAGAGCATGTTCGGAAGAGTCAAAGAATGATACATTTGGTCATTTTAAGAGGCCCGGGTAATAAGTGTCTGCTAAATGATTAAAATAGAAAAATATCAGCCTCTATCTCCACATGCCTCTCTTCATCACACTGCTTGCTTAACCAGGATGTTTTTTCTTGGACATACATGTTGGGAGGAGAGCGCACAGCGATATGTGATACATGCTTATCATGTGTGGTGCTTCATAATGATCATGTTGTGTATGACAGTATGTAATGATTGCTATGTCATATGTGGTGTTTTTAGCCTGGCTGTATTACGATCAATCCAATATCCAAACAACCCTGGACAGGAGCATCTGCTATATGATTAAATTGTAACGTAGTGAATATATAGTCCTGTTAATTGTGTTTAATTCATATATTAACGGCAGCATGTAACGAAGATACATAGAAAGAAGATCCCAGATATACATACCAAACGATTATTCTTTCTAAAATGATTTGCGCTATTTGTGACCATTCCTCTTGTCTGGATAATCTATTCACCTGACAGGTTTCGGATGCCAAAGGCTGAATAGACAAGCATTACATAGGCTTGCCTGGTACTAAACGGTCACTTTAACACATTGCCACAGATTTCCCTCAACTGAAGAATTTCTTCACTGAAACGGTCTCATCAGTCTGCTGACAGGCCTTGCTAGCGTGTGGACCTGTTGGTAGTTCAGCGTCAGGACGGACCGAGGTGGACAAATGTTCACCCTCGTGGATGAATCCTGGTTTCAGCGGTCCGGGCAGTCAAATTGTTGCATGTTACATTTGCGCTGTTTAGTCCCCAGAAATAGTAGCTGCTGCATTATCTAATGGGGATTCTTGAAAAATGCTGAATATTATGTGGATGTAGTGTCCAAAACTAGACATTTTAGTATATGCTAACACATTGACAATATGGTGGATAATGGACAATAGAGTTGTGCATTGAGTTAATCCTGTCCTCAAAAAACACCCTGAGGTGATGTAGTGGAGATTGGAAGGCACTTTCTGTCACAATGATGGACTCAACACTCCTTTTAACTCATCTTAGAGAGTGATTTCAGATGGAATTTCGCCGAACCTCTCATGCTGAAGGGAATGTATCGCCATGTGTGTCTATGTGTGTGTTCGACCTGTGCGTTTGATTCTGTGATCAATCAGCGTGAAATTCAGTGTGCTCTCGAGCCGTTGCCAGTCACTGGCAGTTGGGAGCTAGCTTGTTAAATGCGTTGCGAGGCCTGCCTGCTTTCAAGCTTGTCCCTGTGGAAGTGGACTTATCGCCATCTGTTTCTCCAGACACGAAGGATTGTATTCATCAGGCACCATGTGAACCTGTCCAGTAAGAAATTCTTGTTTTCTGTGTCTCTGTGTTTCATTGCGGTTTCCCTCAATATATGAAATCCAGGCTTTCCTTACACATTTCCGTTCATCAAAACTGTTGCAGACACTTCTGTCTACTGATTCTCGACTAGAAGCATTAATTCATTTAAAGAGAAAGCTACATTACAGTACATTATTTAAAATCTGGGTAGTATTTTGCGGCGTTTTAAGTGTTGTCAGTGCTTTTGATTAATTTAGATTTTTGTTTTAGTGGCGGAGAATTGTTTCACAGCGCATGCAGCACTTCATTTTGAGCCTTAAGTCCGTCGGAAGAATAAGTAGTTCCCGGCATTAAGTGTAGGCAGAGAGACAAGCGGATAGAATAACTACTCAAGTGAATAAGTAGTTCCCGGCATTAAGCGTAGGCAGAGAGACAAGCGGATAGAACAACTCGCAGCCTAGCAGAAAGAACGACAGACACACTCCTGAAAACAGCAGTGGGTGAGCAGCGGGAATATTTAGTGTTTGAGTCATGTAAGTGTGCTGCGCTGTGGTGTGTGTCTGCAGTCTGAAGCCAGTCTCATCTGCTGTTGATAGATGTTTTCATCACACATTCCAGCTGAAAGAGTGGCAGCCTGTAAAAAAATGAGAGGTCCGCTTTGGCATGGCAAGATGCAGGGTACAAACAGTGAGTCATTAGATTCTGAGCTCCCAGAATGTTCTGCTAGATGGGCATCACTGGACTGTAAACAGATGAGAGAGGCACAGCTATATCAATGTCCTGATGCCTTTTACTTACTCCACTGTTGTCACTGCGCAATATAGTACGGTGACGTTACTCCATCTTTATGTCTTTGATCACCATTCCTTCTGTCTTTAGAGCAGGGGTGCCCAAATCTTTTCCTATGAAGGGCCGAAAATCTAAGTTGACTGAGGGCCGTGGGCCGAAAGTAACGTTGCATTATACCAAACTGTATTATATTACATGGAGTGGCAGGCCAAACCCCTGCTTAAGAGCATTGTTGTCTTTTATTTGATTAATTCGGTTCTGTTTCATCTGGGTTACTCAGGCCTGGGACTCCCGGTGAGTGCAATTAATTACCAGGTAGAAACAAAAAACAATTAAACAGCCCTTCTGTGGTGGAAAATGGTGCAGAACACCTAACCCTGTGTGTCACAGGATTACAGGGCCTGACTCATTCACATTGGAAACAGGACAGCCTGTTTCCTCTCGTCTGCTCTCTGTTTATTATGAGAGAATATAATGATACGTATTATCGTTCACTCTTTCCCTTATTCTCATCCCCATATTAAGTTGCTTTTCTTTTAATGGGGGCTGATAGATTCAGGAATCTTAGTGACTGGTGAGCACCCACAGAACAGAACCTCTCCAAACACACACACACACACACTAGTCCACCCTAGTTCCATCTCTCAAGGTGTCTGCACATCAGGTATCCTTCCTGCTGTGTCTTGGCCTCTCCTTTTCACGTACCTCTATTTCATGTCTCTGTCTCATCTTAGTACTCTATCACCCTGGACATGACGTCTTCCACTGCTCTGTTTTGTATCATGATGTGCGCGGGTCCGTGTGTGATGAAGGGGCCTGTGAAGTGTCTGAGGGAGACGGTCACTAATCTGAGCTGTAATGTGATGGAGGCACTCTGTGTCATGATAGTGTCATTATGGAGAGCAGACGGTCATACACAGTTTACTGAGAAAATGGCTTCCATTACAGCGTACAGACTCAAAATGGCTTCTACATGGCCTGAGTCAAACGGTTATTTTTTATGGATGACACATCGCAGCTGCATTAACCCCATGGTTTGCATGTCAGCTCAAGTCAGGTTTTACCAGTCATTGATAACTTGTGTCCTGTTACTGTCCCTTACCTCAGTGGTTTCTGGGTAGGTGTTTGGGTGGGCTGGGAATCAATAGATAGCACTTGTAGGTCACGGATCCAATCAGAATGGATTCCATATTCGATCTTCCATCAATTTGTTAGAAATGTTGGATGGAAGGAATACCAGCGGATGTGGAATTTTACCCTGTTGGCTTTGTGTTCTGTGCGGAATGTATGTTACAAGTGTCTCCATCGTCGTGATCTTTTACTGTTTCACTGAAATAACATCAGAAATACCTAACTGATGTGTTCTTCTTTTCAACTGCAGCTGAAGAACAAAATACAAGACCTGAGTCTCCAGATCTCCCACGATTCTAAACAGTAAGTTCCTCTGACTCCAGTTCTTAGAGATTCAGGCCTTGTATGAAAACAATGTCAAGGCACATATTTACTACCTCTGATATGCTGCTTTCTGATCTCTTCTGTCAGACTCCAGTTCCAGTGTCTGTCTCCTAATCTCTTTTTCTTTGTTCTCACGTGTCACCAGCGGATTTCAGATAGCCACTTGTTTTACGGTTACTTAAGATTAATGCAACAGAAGTTTATTTTTATTTATTTACAAAAAGGTTGTATAATATCAAAGTAAACATGTAACTCATTCCTAAAGAAAATAAACAATCACATGGTGCATACATTTGTACCCCATTTATTTTCGCGACATTAAATTTGTTCATTAGTAAAATTTGACATGTTAAACAACATAAGTTGTTACACCAGGCTCACTCCAAAATTCTTCAAACGAGAATGCTAGCCCTAACTCTGTTGAATGCTATCCCTAACTCTGATGAATGCTAACCCTAACTCTGTTGAATGCAAGCCCTAACTCCGTTGAATGCAAGCCTTAACTCTGTTGAATGCAAGACCTAACTCCGTTGAATGCAAGCCCTAACTCCGTTGAATACAAGCCCTAACTCCGTTGAATGCAAGCCCTAACTCAGTTGAATGCTAGCCCCAACTCTGTTGAATGCTAGCCCTAACTCTGTTGAATGCTAGCCCTAACTCTGTTGAATGCTAGCCCTAACTCTGTTGAATGCTAGCCCTAACTCTGTTGTGTGAATCCACCTGCTAACACTTTTCTTGTAGATGGTAAATATTCACTATACATTTCTTTTGCCAATCTAATTTGCTAAAATAAGCATTAGTTTCCACCAAAAGGGGAATTAACAAACATCAATGCTCAGCATGAATTACAGATTACAATGTTTGTATACATTATAATCTCTAGCCACCATGACTAATTTAGGCCATTGCCTATTCAAGTAGCCTACGTCATGCATTTGGTTTATATTGGTAATAATTTAACCCACTTAAACCACATTTCAGCCTAAACATCAAAGGACAATCTTATGTGTGATTCAGTGTGTTAAAAGCCTGCATACCCTTTAGCTGTCCAGATAATATGGTCTGATATGTGTTTTATACTGTAGCCTAACAGCAGTTACTGTCCATGCTGTAAATCAAGAGAGCAATATGAGATGGTCGAACTTTGGGATCATAGACCAGGGACCTTCTATTTAGATGTACATGGGTTACATTTAGATGCAGCCAGTTATTGTGGTGAGTTTTGGACTGACATTGTATGTATATTAAACAAAGTTAACAGCATTGACAACTTCATTTAATTAGTTAAGTCACACACTGATCAAAGTATGTGTTTATCATAATGCACAGCTTTGCTTTTTGAGATGAAAAGTGTGTATTAGGGGGCAATATTCGCACACATTCTTAAATTGAGATTAACTACAGAAGATTTTAGCCATCCATTATTTGAATAGTTTGACAGTGCCCCTTTTTATATAACCAGCCCTTTCCTTTCACTTTCTCCATTTTGTTGTGGTGTTCCTAAATGTTTAGTTGGTTAGTACATTTGGTTTTGTCTGCACACAATATCCCATAAAGACTGTTGGTGGCTGTAGGGCGTGTCCAGAGCCAGGCCTTTGCTGTGGGAGGGGACCTGCACAGTATCTCAGAGCCCAGTCCTGTGCTCCACACACATTCATTTAGATTTTTAGAGAAATTGACTGACCGAGACAGACAGAATGCAAGCCATGGAGGGAGACTGACGGTGACAGACAGGCCACTGATGGCCTAGGGTAGGGTGGCATTTGGGCTAAAATGTCATTGTTGAACGATCCGGTTCGAGGGCTGTGGAATGTGTGATTAGATTGAGAGGTTGTTACCTTGATACCCTGGTTTGGTTCATCGTTTTATAATACGGGCTATATAAATGGGAGTTTGGTTTCCAGCGTTAGCAAGTAGCCTACATCTTGTACAGCCCTGAGTCGTTGGAAATGCCGTGGTGTACTGTTAAGTTTGAAGGTCTGTGCATTTCTGACGGTGAAATAGAAAGGTTGTCTCCCTCTTCATACCGTTGAAGGGTCAGTTGATATGGTACTCTATGTCTGTTCCCACCAACAGGTGTACACACGGTTCCCGGACTAGGTGGTCCAGCTGCAGTGTGAGTGGAGCAGACAGTCTTTTTAGCTGGCACCCTCTGTGGGGTGAGGAGGCCTGGGCCTTGTGACATGGTCCCCATTATGGGGAGGCTCTGAGTGGGACTGTGCTTGTGTGTCGGTGTGTGTGAGTGTGTGTGAGCGCGCATTGCTTTCAGAGGCCACACCGGTGTTTCAGTTCACTACACTACAGCAGAACTCTGCATTTCCATTCTCTCCTCTGATTTCCTGAGCTTTCATCTCCTGTACACACACATAAACACACACACACCAATATTTACCCTCATGCGTACATGAAGTCTGGTTATAGGCCTAATTACTGTTAAAAAGGCCCCTATTAGGTCCCATCAATAAGTGATGAATGTAGTGGTTAGCTGTGGGTCTCCGGTGTCCTCCATCTTCTCTAGGGCTCTCTCTTCACCCTGAGACCGGCACCAGCTCTCCAGTCAATATCGGAAAGGCTTTCTGCTGAATCCACAGTGTTTTTTATTCCCCTTAGCTAAGAGCACGGATACGGCTTGGTCCGTTATCCCCAGCGTGTATTCCACCGCCAGCAAAAGAGCCGGGGTGGAGGGTGGACACCTGTGTAGATTGTGTGCCGGTGTGCGTCTAAACGGCTGGGTACATTACAGTCCCTCTATACTCCATCCCCATTAACTGTGTGCTGGAGCTGGGACTTGGGAAAGCAGGGGCTCAGCCTAACAAGGACCACTCTTGTGTGTGTGTGTGTGTGTGTGTGTATACAGATTGAAGAAGGGGCTCCCTTTTAGCAGAGGTCAATAAACATGTACATGTCTGAACCCACAACTAAGCCTGAGAAGGTGTTTTTCTTCTCAGCAACTGCCAATTAGTTGGAAGCTTGCACAGGACATCTGAAGGCCGTGGCGTACCGGTGCGGTTGTGTTGGCGTCGTGTCGTCTTTGTCAGTTGAACATCTGTTCAGTTGCTTCTTTGTCATGAATTCATCGCTGCCGCAATTCTTTGACTTAGACCCAGGCTAGCGCCTAGCGTTGGCATACACCTGTCTGTGTTGTTGTCCGTTTGGCTTATCTAGGTACACGGTCGTGTGTCTGCTGTAAGTTATAACCAAAGTTTCTCACCTCAGGAGGCCAGACACGGTAAAACAGAAGAATGCCTTCCCTCCTAACTTCATCCACTCTTTGGACTCCACCCATATGATGCTGACCGCTCTCTACTGCTATAGGTACACTAAATACTGACCTGTGCTCACTTGTGTCCAGGTTCCTCTATGATCTCCTTCCCCCACCTCTGACTCCTGTCTCTCTCTCTCTCTCTCTCCTCTGTGTGCTCCACCAGCGCCGGTCTCACATTTGTCTCCGTCCACGACTGCTTTTGGACCCACGCCCTTACAGTGGACACTATGAACAAGGTACTGATGTCCTCAAACATTTAAACGTTCAGACAGTGCTCAGCTCCTTCAGGTTGGGCCTGCTGTCTCCTTCACCTCCTGTCCAATCCTCCGCTTCTGTTCAGATCCCAACAGCTCAGGATCTCTGTAACAGCACTTCAGTTGAGTTATAAACGTACAGGAGACCAAGTTAAAAATGGCAGTGTTGTCAATACAATTCATTGACTCCATTGCATGGAACCGATTGGCTGATGGCCGAATGTTGATCAGCTGTCAGAGAAGGAAACAATGTGCCCCATGTTTTGGGAACAAATTTAATTCTGAGAGTCATATCAGGTTTTACATTGGATGTCTCGATCGGGCCATCTATGGTTATCATGTTTCTGGAACGCATAGGAGACCAGGCCCATTGAGTTTAGGAAGTGAAGGAACAAGCATCCAAGTGTCTTTAATTTGCCCAGTCGTCAATGATTAGCAATGATGCATCTTTGCACAGTATGGATATTTCTTGTGATGTTTAAATCCCAACATGCTCGTTTCCCATTACATAGCCAATTGGAACACAAAGGCAAAGGGCAGAGCTCTAAATAACTTGTTCAGTGCCTCAAAATATGACATGGGATTTTATGATACCCCTTAAGTTATCCATTCTTCAGTCATGCATTAAATTGGCTGCACAAATGAATGGCCCCAATCACTCTAGCTTGTCTGCTATTCCCACACTCTACACTGCTCATGTGTTCTTGCGGTCTCCTTCCGGTTTTTGGAAGTGTATTTCTGGCGGTTTCGTCAGCCTAGATTCGATCACCCCCATTCACACCATGTAAACAGACTGCACAGGACCCATGGAGTACGGATGACTGACTGGATGTGTGGTGATCCTTTGGGTTGCAAGGTTTGCCGGGAGCAGTTTGTGGCACTGCACAGCCAACCAATCCTTCAAGAGCTGTCCAACTTCCTACTGAAGAAATACTGCTCTGTGCCACCGTAAGTCTCTACACATTTGACACTTGGCAGTACCGTTTGCTTTGGTTTTGCTCATCTTTGCCATAAGATAGAAGGGAAAAGTCTGTTTTGAAGGACAGGGGGCTGGTGAGGAAGAATGTGGCCTATTTCTTATGACCAGAACATGTTATGACAAAATACTTCACAGAGTGGTACCCCCCCGATCCAGCTGTGGCTCGTTCATGTACACTCGGTCATGTACACTCGGTCATGTACACTCGGTCATGTACACTCGGTCATGTACACTGACAGTCTTAACTTGCACTTGCTCAGTTTCAATTGGTCACAAGCCGGTAATTTAAAATCTGCTTGAAGACAAGGTGAATATTCCTGCAGGTTCTGTGTTTTTGTTCCACAATAATGCCTTGCTTAACATAACAAGCGTAAATTGATGTGATGTCTTAAGACAAGGTACTTTTTTGCTAATTTGTTCATGTAGCACATCGCCAGATTGAATCCTAAACAGGCAAAGGTGGAATCATATTTTAGTTTCCTCCCTGAGCAAGATAGTAAACCCTACTGGCTCCCAGATGGTGACTGAACATGTGAATCTGTTCTTAACCTGGTCAATTAAGGGTAAAACATGCTTTAAATGCTATAAATGAATGTTCTCTGTATGCCTGGACAGACCGTAGCTGTAGTTCTAGTAGGTATGCATGGTCAAGCATAGACATCTGAGTATGTTAAAACTAAACCGATTAGAAGATTGTGTGATCCTTGACCATTGCAGTAAGACACACGTGCCAGGGCATTTTCCCTCGGCACACCACAGCCTCTTGCCTTACGAGCCTTGCCTGATAAGATGCCGATAGGTTGGGGTTGTGCTCCATGACTACATTGCCAGCGCCTCTGTTTGGTGTCACCTGGCAGCCAGTTGGGAATATGGATATGAAAATCATAACTGTCACCCGTATCAGTAGAAATTGTAGGATAAATAGCAAATTGACACACAAACTTTCCCGATCCTTTTCCTAGGCCGTAGCTTTCAAATCAAATGTGTTTTAGAAGCTCTACAGACCACTTACATCTTTGCGTTTTCTTGTCCCTCCGCACCTTTCTTAGCCCGGTAATCCCCTGGTGGTGGGTTAAGCCTCCCCAGTATCCACACTGCTCCTTCTGTGCAGTAATTGGGCATTTGAGGCCAGCCCCTCACCCGGTGTGCCAAGGCTCTGGAAGGTCATTATCCCCTTGGGGAACCGTCCAGAGGAGGTGGGGGGGGGAGGCTGAAGCTTAGAGGCTGAGCCACCTGCACCACTGTCATGCTGTGTTTAATGACGGGGACTGCTGGCCAACCTCTCAACACAACAGCCACATAACCACGGTAACCTTGTCATCCCTTCTCTTCCAGGAACCAGGTCAACAACAACAAGAAGATTCAGGAGTACCGGAGGATGCTGTTGTTACTGGCCAAAGTTCCCCAAACAGGTCAGTATGTCTGTCTCTGTACCGGTCAGTATGTCTGTCTCTGTAC
>JACXGK010001284.1:56756-73555 GCA_016801125.1 Novumbra hubbsi | reverse complement strand
TGAACACCAGCTTCCGGTAGTGGGTGGAGCGAGCAGGCCCTACTTACTGCCTACCGAAGAGGTCTGTCAAGTGAACACCACCTTCCGGTTGTGGGTGGAGCGAGGAGGCCCCACTTACTGCCAACCGAAGAGGAGTAAAGTGAACACCAAATGGAACTAGCCTGGCGGGGAGACCTCACTGATCTATGTATTTATCAACACAGCCGTTCAGGTGGGAGCGTCAGCCCTTCTGAATTGTACGATTGAACAAGTATGGGTTCCTGCTCTGTGGTTGAAGTCCGGCCGACAATAGCATGTAGAGGCACTTATTGGTTCTGGGTCTGCAGGCAATTGTATTGATGATGCTACTAAATGGGGAGTGGATCTGAGACCCGCATCTCCCCCTCTTAAGATCAATGCCCTTAACGGGCAACTCTTAGTGGCCATGTCACACAACAAACCTCAGCGATCACCCTGCAGATCTGAGCCATACATTCAGAGAGAATACTACCGCTGGTAACCCCGCCTCGAAAGAACCACTTATCTTAGGTCATGCGTGATTGCGTCAACATGACCCTGCCATCTCCTGGCAAAAAGGAGAACTGGTCCCCTGGAGGGAGAGTTGTAAATCCCGATGTATGGACTTACATTGCCTAGCCACTATAATCGTGGACTCCACTACTCTCCAGCCGTTTGTTTTTTTGCAAGGACAAGGCTAAGCCACTCCCACCTCATGGCCAGGGAGACTGTGATGGACCTCGTCCCCGGTGTACAACCCCCCAATATATGAATGAATATATTGATGATTCTCTAAAACGGGGGTTTATTCGTCCATCCTTGTCTTCTACAGTGTCTAGCTTCTTTTTTGTGGACAAAGATCTCGCATAGATTATCGGATCCTAAACAAGTTTTTCGGTGAAATAGCTTCCCTCTCATCCCTGCATCCTTGGAACTGGTAGGGACGGCTATTATACACGAAATTCGATCTCCGCAGCCCCTTACAACATGATTTCACCAGGCACACCCTGACTGTCCAGCTCCCCCCCCCCCTCTAACCAGTTGGATTAAGTGATGATAACGTGTATTTACTCAAATCTGAAGAGAAGCATATCAAAAGCATTGTATTGTGAAAGAAAATTACTTTGAATGAGATATTTCTTTGATGACACACTCATTAGCGTGTTACTCCGTACTTTTTTGTGTTGTACTGTGTAAAATAAACATGTGATCGGATGTTTGAAAGCCTTTTTGATGAACTGCTTTGAGTTATGTACTAAGAGTTGTGAGGTTTTGGTTGCGTTGGTCATGTGCTTGGTCTCATTGTCCTGCAGAAATGATTCCTCCCAAGCTTCATTTCTTTTAGCATATTCTCTTGCTGTATTTCTGTGTATTTTGCTCTTTTAATACTCCCTTAAATTTTAACAAGAAGCCTACTTCCTGCTTTGTAATTTTGGTTTTAATTAGATATATTTACTATGTAAATGTTCTATATGTTTTCCTCGTTTCCAATGATCAGGCAAGTCATACATGGCTCGATACATAACACATCAGGCAAATTCAACAGAAATCCTGGCATCCTAGTAACCAGTTGACAGTGTACGAGTTAATTTCACATGGCCTCTGTCTTTTGCCTTAGCAAATGTTTGCAAAGATGATGAATACCAAACATTACAGTGTTTACTGTAGACTGCCTGTTTGCGTCTGACACACTGCCTAAATAGATTGGCTGTTTGTGTTAGTGTCCTGTTTATGTTAATAATAGCCAATGGGTAGAAGTCAAAACCGACACGTTTATATTGCCCAACCAGATATAGACGTTTGGTTGTGCCCTCGGGTTCCGGGAAGGAAGGAGTTACAGCACAGGACGCAGCCGCTGTGTGCAACAATCAATACACTTGGAACCGATCCTTCAGGGTCTGTAATCTGTTGAGGGAAAGATCAGAGAAAATCCCAATCAGCCACTCTGTTATATGAACGGTTTGCATGGTGGTTTTGGCATTCAGCTCAAAATGTATTGACATGTTGTCGAATAACAGCCCAGGCAAGTTTGTTTTATCATGTTATATTTCGGAGCAATGCCATTTTATTCCCGATTTGCTGTGCATCATATCACAAACCCTTTTGGTTGTTTAAATATATCCTTGTCTAGTAGGATCTTGCTGCTTGACTGGTTGGCGGCACGATTAACCGTGCTTGAAGTACAAGCGGGAAGATCAGCACATGCCGTGAGTCAGGACTCCGGCAGATCCACTCCTATTTCCTCTCCCCTAGCGCATGTTTAGAATATTTTTTATTTCCCCTTGATCAATTCTCCACAAGTTCCTCTCAGGTTTGCAGTGGGACTCATGGACTTATCCTTAACTGTCTTTTTCTTTCCAATCACTGGTGTGTTTAAGTCTGTTGTGATCAGGCAGAGGCTAAGAGGGGCATCCAGCCGCACAGTGTGTGTAAAGCTCTTTGTACAGTGGAATAAAGGGCCCTGGTAGATAAAATGTGTAACCCTCTGTATAGATGAATTGGCTCACAACCACCTTACTCTAACTAGGCTTTTCTCAGACGTAAGGCAGCGGGTCCTCTGGCTTTGCCTCGGCTGCTGAGTGGGCACACTGGAAACTGCACTACGGATCACGACTCATACAACCCCCCCAAGGGCCAGCTTTCAGTCACAGCTAGTTCTTTTCTTTGCATTATCTCAATGGTCACATTGGTGGCTGACTGTATCCAAGGACCTTAATTAAGGTAAAGTCATACTTAGCAAGAAACCTTTGGATTTTGTTCAAATAAACCTCACCTAAGTAATTAACTAGTCCAAAAGAAACCCATGTGTTTTATTCCCATGCAATGCGTTGTGCCTCAGGACAGCTCTCTGGCAAGTGTGGAGAATTGGAAAGCTGAGATAACAGTTCAGTTAGCTTTTGCTTGGACAAGTTGGTAAACTAGTTTGGTTCATTCTCTAAAATGTGTATAATGTTTAACTGTTTTAAAACAAAAAAGTAAGTATAGTCACATGAAGCAAACTAAATAAATCCATAAATGGAGTCCTTGTGGCGACTTGGGAACCGGAGAGCTCAATCAAGGCAGAAGGTCTGGAGAGTGTGTTACTAAGAATGTCTAGTCCTCCAGCGTCAAGCAGTGTAACAAGAACCAGAATAGCATTGCATGTGCTTCAGAAGACATATGTCAATATGTCCACTGGGAGTTACTGCATTGAAACCTTGAGAGAAAAATTGAGAGATTTTCTTTTATTATTAAACAACCTAGGACTGGCATATAAACCTAAATTGGCATTGCCTGTCATGTCAGTTGAAAAGTATTTTTTTAAGTAAGTAAATCAGGGGGAGTTAGTGACAGCTGCATGAGATGGAAATATGGAAATCCAAAAAGAAAACTAAAATATAAACACACAACCTATGTCCATGATTATTATTAGTTTTACTGAAGCAATGGATGGTTCTGCTGACATTACATTATCATCTGAGTGAGTGTTTATTCTATCTGTGCATACTTATTGTTAAGCTGTTGTCATATTATTATTTTCGTTAGTCTTTAGGGTCTGTGCTGTAGTAGCCTAGAACTATGGTTTGGTGATATTAATATACAGCCCAATAATACATGTATCTACGTTATGTACATGTATATTTAATTTCCTCTCTGTCAAATATAAAAGTGCAGGCATGTTTGGTGCATATTAGAACAGGATTTTTCCCCATTACCTGCATTTTGCACAACATTCCCCACATGGGCCAATTTGCTGTATGGTCACAACGTTGATTTGCTTGTGTTACAATTAGACAAGACGCATCAGGTTTGTTGGGATAATTATCACCAACGGTGTCCCAACGTGCTCTGACTTCAATTCACCTAGAATATTAAGGTGGTACTTACCAGTACTTAACTCTTCCGACGTGGCTGGGTATTAATTAACGTACATCTCTGAATAATATTTCTAAACAACAGGAACAACCTTTTTACAGCTATTTGGTCAGACATTCTAAAAGTGGCTTCTGCTGCAACAATACCCTTTGTTAAAAAAGGTCTTACATCCTAGATTAGTCTAGAAACATAAAACATACAGTGCATGCAGAAAGTATACACAGCGCACATTTTGTTATGTTACAGCCGTATTCCAAAATGGATTAAATAAATGTTTTGCCACAAAATTCTACACATAATGCCCCATAATGATAATGTGAAAAACTTTTTTCAAAATATTACATGTAAATCACATAAGTATTCACTGCCTTTGCTGTGACACTCAAAATTTAGCTCAGGTGCATCCTGTTTCCACTGAAGTCACACACATGTCTATATAAGGTCTCACAGTTGACAGTGCATGTCAGCCAAACCAAGCCATGAAGTCCAAAGAATTGTCTGAAGGCCTCAGGGACAGGATAGTATCGAGGAACAGATCTGGGGAAGGGTACAAAAAATATTCTGCAGCATTGAGCCAACCAATGAGCACAGTAGCCTCCATCATCTGTAAATGCAAGAAGTTTGGAACGACCCGGGGTTCCCAGAGTTGGCCACCTGGCCAAACTGAGCGATCAGGGGCTTAGTCAGGGAGGTGACCAATAACCCGATGTTCACTCTGACAGAGCTCCAGCATTGGTATGTGAAGAGAGGAGAACCTTACAGAAGGACAACTATCTCTACAGCACTCCAACCATCAGGCCTGTTTTGTAGTTGTCTGTAAAAGCCACTCCTTAGTAAAAGGCGCATGACAGCCCGCCTGGAGTTTGCCAAAAGGCAACTGAAGGACTCTCAGACCATGAGAAACTAAATTCTCTGGTCTGATGAAACAAAGATTTACCTCTTTGTCCTGAATGCCAAGCATGTCTGGAGGAAACTAGGCATCGCCCCTGGCCAAAATCATCCCTACAGTAAAGCATCATGCTGTGGGGATGTTTTTCAGGGGCATGAACTGGGAGACTAGTCAGGATCGAGGGAAAGCCGTGCCCAGACGCTCCAATCCACCCTGATGGAGCTTGAGAAGTGGAAGCAAAGAAGAATGGGTGAAACTGCCCAAAAATAGGTGTGCCAAGCTTCATAGCAGCGTCATACTCAAAAAGACTTGAGGTTGTAATTGCTTCCAAAGCATAACAAAGTATTGTGCAAAGGCTGTGAATACGTATGTACATGTTTATATTTTCATTCTTAATTTTTGCAAATCTTAAAAAAATATTAAGTGTGTAGAAGTTTGAGGACATTTTTTATTTAATAAGGCTGTAACATAACAAAATGTGTAAAAAGTGAAGCGCTGTGAAACTTTACAGATGCACTGTATGTAGACGTATATACACTGTTTAAAATAATTAAGGGAACATGTAATCATCACAGTATAACACCATGTCAATTAAACTTAAGATATATCAATCTGTCCAGTTTGGAAGCATAAGCGATTGTGAATCAGTGTCAACTGTTTTGAAACTGACAACAGGCGCACTGAAGAGGCAACAGCAAGACAACCCCCAAAAAGGGAATGGTTCTGCATGTGGTGGCCACAGACAATTGTTCACTCCTTATCCTGCGAGAATGATTCTTCTCTGCTTTTGCATTTTGCTGTTGTCCTCGTCGCTACTGGTAGCATGAGGCGGCACCAGCAGCCCGTTTGGATTAGACGGGCAGTCCCGCTCCTCCGTTAAAGCACACCCATATGAGCCGCCTCAAGAAGGTCTGATGTGTCTCCCATTACAGTCTCAAGAGCATGGAGGAGATAACAGGAGAAGGTCTGTTACAAGACCAACATGGTATTTATAGATTATGAAGATATCCAATTAGGTCCTAAATACTGATATTGTCCTTAAAGGGAATGTTTTCCAAAGTTTTGGGAACCCTTCTTCTTATCTTGAATTCACGTGGACATGGAATACAGTGGGCCTGCATACATTTGCAACCATGAAAGAGTAAAACTTTTTCTCACATCTTTTCAGCAACAAGCCAGGAGAAAAATCAAATTCTTGTATAACTCTCCTCTCTTTTCTCGCTTCATGTTCTTTCTCTCCTTTCCATAACCTTGACATTATCACGCCCCCCCTCCGCTGCTCCTGTTTCTCCATCTCTCTCGGACACTTTATTAAGGTGTTTATATCTTACCTCTGTTGCACTATATTTGATTCACAGCTAATGAATGTGAGTCCTCGCCTTTGTGCTTGTAGGATCCTCGCCAGTAATATTACACATCGTCACCTCTCTCGATCCCATCTCCCTCTAAAAACAGGCAGTCAGCACCACCATGTTAACTGAGGAGAGTGAAGCATCAAACAAATGTTTTGTTGTTCTAAAGGGCAGCCTAACAACTGCTTTATTCTCTGTATCCTCTGTCTGTTTTATCTTATTAGCTCAACAATAGTTTGCTTCTGAATTCTGATGGGAAGACTAATGGGACTGTGGGTTGTTTGTTCAACATCATCAGGTTAAATAGCCAGTATGATTTGCACAAGAGTAACATTTTCCTTTGATCCCATTTTGTGCATGAACACATTCAATATTGACCCATGTAACTGTTAAGGTAACTTTTCACAGGAAACACAGGTTGGCCTCAAACATGGGGTCAAAGGTGTTGCGTGGTCAAATGCCTAAACCACCATGGATTAGCTAATACTACCCCCCCACCCAAAACCACCATGGACTAGTTAATACTATGAGTAGGATGACAAGGTGTTCCATGCTGTTCCCCCCACCAGGGCTCCCATCACCGCCCCCCCGCCCTGAGGTTCTAGTGGTGGTGGCAGCATATATTCTGCTCTCTGTCTGATAATTAGGTCATCTGTCAATTAGATAAGAAATAAATGTATATTGGTTATACAGCAAGACAATAATCTGAAATACACCCGCAGGCTAACATCCGAAAAGCAAAGCTCGCTATCTTGAACGGCCAGGTCAATGTATTCAGAACTAACCCAGTTCATCAGACTTCACCGGGACTTGCTAGATGCAGGCCCACCAACTCTTCTTCCGAAAAGACTCACAGTTTACCACTCCATAGTGTCCCCCTCCCAGAGTATAGACCGTTTCATCTCCACAAATGTCAATTTAATGACAACATTTATAAAGTTTGACCTTCCACTGGCAACTGCACTTTCAGTTGGTAGGACTCCCAGCTTTTGCTTGTTGAAACTTACCCAGAATTCTGCAGCATGTCTGGTATTTTCCAAGCTCTCACATGTCACCCCACACCTCCTCACACTCCATGGGTTTCAGCTGATGCTTGGATCTACTTCAAAGCCATGTAGTTTGCCTATGGAACATGAAGGGAAACCTACCTTCAAGCCTACATTTCTGAAGAAGCCACCTTTGTTTTATTGGCCATCCCTCTTCTTTGAGAAGAATAATCCTGTTCAGCCTAGTCAAATGTCTTCTCTCTCCTGGCACTCCAATAATGAAACAACTCCTCCTATGTCTTTGGTGGAAAGCTTTTGGGTATGGAATGCTCAGAGTTAAAATGTGGCTGTTGTTAAGGATATACTATTATTTTAAGACAACAAATGCACTTATGGTCTGGGCCAAAAATGTGGATATTCTATGTGAAGTTAGCACAATGTTATTCTTTTGATCAGATTACAAATTGGGAGTTGTGTGCTTGTGTTTTCACACTTTTCCAAGCATCTCTGGATATACCCTGCTGCAACATCCTCTTCATTTTTCCCTTGTACAGTCTCTTGGCTTGCTTAACATCTTATATTATTTGGATATCATTTGTTTACTCTAAGCCTTATTGCACGTGGTTAATACTAAAATGCTCAAATAAACTAATGGAACACCTTAATCAGACATGAGGTGAACAAAACATATTAAAGAGCAAAATCTTTACTGTTCATTGTGTAAATCGTTGAGGACAAAATTACATAACAGTGATTTGATTTTGTGATGGACTTTCCCCTCCCAATATATATACAAAATAATATAGATTTATTTTCTAATAATGTCTCATATACTGCAAAAGGAATCAGAAGGAAACCACAGAGTTTCACCCATATGCCTTTATCATCCAATTATTATAACGAAGGAATGGTTTAATGAAAAGCAAGATGGAAATACACAAGAATAACCCGATACAAATCACACATTTTAATTTCACTTTTTAATTGACACACACCAAACCAAACTGTTGAGTTTCTTTTCCAATAATGAGGGAAAATACGTCTGTATAAACATTGAACAGCTTCTTTTTATTGATGACCGGCAGATGTCACTCAGCAGTATGTGTTTCGAACGCAAATGTATCGATTATCTCTGTGTTTTAGAAAGCGTTGTTCTGTCCATCACTAGGTCCTGGGTGTTTTGTTGAACATTTCTTTACCTGTCACAGATTGTCAGGATGCAGGATACAGGAGCCGAGGTGATTTCTAAAACAAGCTATTTTAAGAAACTGACTTGGTAAAAAAAGGTTGAAAACAAGGCAAGTCGAGGAACGGGAGTGGCGACTGCAAACAATGACATTAACAGTGACCACTAAGAAACACTGGGGCAGGAGAGGGAACAATCATCTCCTTCCAAAATTGTAAGTAGTCTGTTATAGCTTGAGTTGCCTCATTACTGGTTTTCTCTGCAAACACACTTGCATCTGTTCAATCAAAGCAGCCCTGTTAGATTTCACAGGTTTCATTGTCCCTTTTTTTGACAAACTTCTTACCCACACCTTCCTATTGTAGTTTGGTGCGATGGATTGGGATTTTATGTATTTTATTGGGATCTGAGGTACTAAGAGATGTTTTTAAATAGCCTTATTTGCATTTCTTTTTACATTGCATATCTCCTCTGGTTGTGCATTAAATGTACTGATGATATACTGGAAGTGGCTTATTCAGTCTACCACATTTGATGTCTCAGAGGATTAAAACAGGGGAATCTGGAGAGACAAACCCACTGCTGTAAACACACTGTTATCACATCTGCAGCACATCTGACATTTCCAGAGGGGGACATAGACATACTGCAATCGGATTCTCTGAATCACAGAGGAAGATATTTTGGTCTGAATGAGACACATTAACTAGATCAGTTTACAATAAGAGTCTCTCGCTTTAGCTGTATTACTCAAGGTTTGTAAAAATATGCTCCTTGTGCGAGAATGTGTCATCTACTAGAATCTTCATACGAGTTCACCAACTAAACTACTAAGGCTAGAATCCAAGATGCAAAAACACTAGTTTGTTGCAAAAACAGAATAACCTTAATAATAAGGAATGCCATGAAGAACACACAGGCAACAGCCACAGTATATGTGGTTGGATCCTCAAAAGCATTTACTGAAAATAGTGAAAAATAATAACTGAAGGTGAAGCTGCTCAGTACATGGGGTTTTGCCTCGACACTCTTCTTCTATTAAATAGCTTGTTAGCTCCTCCAGTCCACGTGCAGCTACAGAGTGGATGGAATAGACTTATTTCACAGAGTTATTTCCCAGAAAAATGCTTAAAGCCAATACTTCAAATTCTGTGGGAATGGAAGTTGTTTTCGAGATAAGAGCTGAGATATGAGTTTTGACAAAGGTAGCTACTCTTCCCTTTCTGTCGGCTCTAAACTTATTTTGAACATCAAGACTGATATCGAAGTCCAGAGGGTTTCCATGTATCTGTTTCTGTCAGAATTCACGCCTGATTGGCCCAAAGCATTATTTGACTTAACTTTAAGATGCATCAGTCCCAGGCTGTTGAGACGGTGGATGGCAATTAGCCAATCCCCTGGTTGTGTGTGAGGGGTGGAACGAGAGATTGAATATAATGTCCAAGAGGGTGAAGATGAAACAAGGTCAGCTCCTGGCTTTGTACAAGATGTACCCTGGGCAGCAGAAGGAAACAGAAGATCAGGGACTCTGCCGGTTTGATATCATACACACTCACACAATTCTCTCGCTCACACACACACCCAATGTATTTCCCTATCACAAACTTATTCTCATATTCTCTGCTCCATGCTCCCATTTAGCCTGAAATGAATTCTTATCTGATGCAACCTAAGAGGAAAGGCAAATGAATTCCCTCTAATTCCCACTAATATATATATATATACCTTCGCAAAGTTTGTTGAAGATCACCATGACCCGTGTCACCCTGCAATCATTTATAATTTATAGAGACAACTAAAGAAAAGTTGGAGCAGTTCCCTTTCTTTCATACCTGTAGCACCACGGCTGGTTTGACATGGGAACCATTGGAGGGAGAGAAAGAGTGGATGGAGAGAAAGCATGGATGAAGAGAGAGTGGATGAGAGACCAAGTTGCCAGCATCTTATAGCAGTGCCTGCCTTCAATGGAATAGCTTGGAGAAGCTTGTTTGTTAGTTAAGCTTGTAGGGAAGTAATATAACAGATAAGTGTATGCCTTACAATGTTTGTGAGACTATGAAAAGAGTGGTAACAGAGAGAAGATTAATTCCTAAAATCCAGTTAAATAAAATTACAGTTCATGAATGGACTAGTATTTCCTAACATACCTTCCAAAAACAAAGTACGCTGGTACTGTATGGAGTACAGACACGATAAACTGCATCTAAGCATGTTTAAGTAGTAGGAGTAGCATTATAATAAACAGTGTCCCAGTCTAGAACTGTCTGGAAGGTTTACTGTTTCCTACTAGCAGGTTTACTGCTTCATACTAGTTAATCTGTATGTCTTTCAGCTGTTGCTCTCTATGCATTATCATAAAATCTAAAATCGTATTTGCATAGGGAGACATTTTTCTGGCGTAGAAGACAACAAAAATCCTTTGCTGACTCTTACTCTTCTCTCCGCTCCAGTCCAGTAGCCTGATTGATGCTGCTGCATATCCGATTGCGTAGGAAAACAGGCCGCTTGATTGTACAAGCAGCGATGTGGTTGGCTAGACGCAAAGACAGCTAAAATGTTGTTTTTAATTTGCGTGAACCTCCCTTTTTCCTCAACCCTCGTTGTTTTTCTGAGCTGCATGAAGAAGTGGGTTTGCCTTTTCACTGTGAGGAGCCCTGACTCGTTTTAAAGGGTACTAACTGAATTTGGTTTCAGTTACTGCCAATGCATTCGCACACAGTGGATTGATTCACAAACAGTAGATTGATTCACAAACAGTAGATTGATTCACACACAGTGGATGGATTCACACACGTTAGATTCATTCACACACAGTAGATTCATTCACACACAGAAGATTCATTCACACACAGTGGATGGATCCACACACGTTAGGTTCATTCACACACAGTAGATTCATTCACACACAGAAGATTCATTCACACACAGTAGATTGAATCACACACAGTGGATTGATTCACACACAGTAGATTGATTCACACACAGTGCTGCACGCCTGATGATGTTCTCTGTATATGTTGTCTGCCCACCCTGGACTCTGCCATTATCAGCAACCCCCAGTCAACGACGGCCATGTCCCTGAACCCACATTGGTCATCCTCCTTTAGGCAGAATGCTGAACTTTCTGTACCTATTATTACAAGTGTCATCCCACTCACCTCACCAACCTCCTTGCCAGTCAATTCTTCAACCATTTCTCTGAGGGTCAGGTTACCAAACATAGCAGACTAATATTAGATAGTGTAGTGGGCTGAGTACCCTGACATAACAGTAGCCATTGATATAGACTTTAAGTTGTAGTGCTTTATGTGTCCGTTTTAAATCTGTCACCATGGAAATAACAGTTAATATCTCCAAGAGGAAGACATTGTCATGGAAATGTTAACTGAAAACTCTTCTGAATCACTACAGCAGTATGCTTATGTTACTTACAGAATACATTATTTTTTGGGACATTATTATAGAGGCAGTTATATTGAAGAGTAAACCTGTACACTGATTCAATTAGTTTACTACTCATCAAGCCTTTAAGTGGTATTGGCCAGTTTAGGGTTAAAACATTTTAAATGGCTAGGTTGGCCCGAGCTAAAATTAATATGGATGTGGTGTGGGCTGAAAGTTGGCTACAGGTTCCAGAATGGTTTTTATCTGGGGTGTACTTGATCTAATCATTCCACCAAACAAAAAGGTTTAGTCATACAGTGTCTATTAGGCAAATTTAGAAAGGTCCCTGCCCCAGACACTATTGTTCTGATTCAAATTGTCAACTAAATATCCAGTCCTTGACTCGTCTAATCAGCTGTGGCAGTTTAGGGTTAGACCAGTGGTACTCAAAGGTTTTGTTTCCGCCTCTGTATTACACTGCTGATTCAAATGATCAACTCATCATTTAGCTTTGATTATTTGGATCTGGCGTGTGGTCCTAAGCCAAAAACTAAAACGTCTGTCCATTTGGGTGACCAGGAACAAGCCTGAGAACATTGTAAATATGATAATGACGATGGCTAACAATGAAAGCAACCATGTTAATCTGGTATGTTTTTCTACAGTCACTTTTACAGTCATTTACTGGGCAAATAAGTGGCCTCTATAAATAAATATGGGCCCATATAATAGTATACATTTTCAACATTCATTGGCCCGTGGAACTCTCTCCATTTGACATTTTGTGTGTGTTTCAAAATAGTGCCCAGGCTAGCAACTGTGGCTAACTCTGTGTTGACAGCCTGTTCTGTAACTGAATTTACCTTTAACAGGTTGGTACTGCATTCTGATATTCCTGGTTCAGACATAATATCAATATTCTCTTATTGTCGTTTCCAAACATTGGTTTGAAAACAGCAATAAGATAGCTTGCTTCACTACATATAATATGTAAAAAGGTAACATTATTACATTTTAGATTTGATCATGTCCAAAAACAACTGCCATCCAAATTAAGCAATTTTCTTTACCTCTTTCTTCTGAGGTAAATGTTGAGGAGGTGCATTAGTCAACTTAAGTAATATGAAAGCGATCCAGCAAAATTGTTATGGCAAGTAGAATTTTAACCGAGATTGGCAGAAATGGGCCCTTTGCTACCTGTCAGTTATTCAGTTTATCTGTGTGTGTGTGTGTTTGCATTTGGTCTTAAAGCCCCTTTTCCAATGAATGTGTAAAGAAAAAGGAGGACACCAACAATGTACTTTGTTCATACTGTCATGCGTTAATAGTGTTAATTATAGGTAATAATTGCAAGTATGTTCTTTGTTTCCTCCACAGAGGAGACTGCTTTTGAGGCAGGGGTACGAGTGCAGATCCACAGCCAGGCAGAACCCCCATTTATCCATGAGCTGGGCTTTGGTGTCGCCCCGGGCTTCCAGACCTTTGTCGCCACCCAGGAGCAAAGGGTAGGTAGCCTTTTGATATCATTACGGTACACACAGTACAAAGATCTGCTGCCACCTTAGCTCCCAGTTTTAGTGTTATCGTTTTCAATTTCAACCCACTGGAGCGAATTTCCCTGAGATGAAAACATACACATCTTCTACTCCTGTGTGAGTGTGTGTGTGTGTGGTGTATGCATTAATACCGGTCTCTCTTCCTACAGTAGCCCCCCCCATTTGTAAGTAGATATGTTCTGACAGATGGTCTCCCAATCTGGCAGTGTCAGCTATCTTGATAACCTCCCACCTTGACCTTTATAATCTCCCAAACTGGCAGTGTCTGGAATCTTGATAACCTCCCACCTTGACCTTTATAATCTCCCAAACTGGCAGTGTCTGGAATATTGATAACCTCCCACCTTGACCTTTATAATCTCCCAAACTGGCAGTGTCTGGAATCTTGATAACCTCCCACTTTGATCTTTATAATCTCCCACACTGGCAGTGTCTGGTATCTGGATAACCTCCCACTTTGACCTTTATAATCTCCCACACTGGCAGTGTCTGGAATCTTGATAACCTCCCACCTTGACCTTTATAATCACCTTTACTGGTATTGTCTGGAATCTTGATAACCTCCCACCTTGCCCTTTATAATCTCCCACTTGGTAGGATTTGATATTGGCCTGTCCTTTTACTATTTTTAGAAATGCTTGATGCTCATTCTGTTTAAATGTTTTAATGTAATGTAGAAAGGTACACAGGGAGCTCTAGCACCCAACAAATACAGCCTGAGGGGTGAGTAGGATAGAGATCAAATGATACACCTGTTTTTACTAATGCCTGTCTTGTCTCAATCCTACTTAAGCATCACCAAGCTGTAGCTTCAGGGCTTGTTTAATTGACACTACATTTTCAGAGACATATTAAACAAGACTTGAGATGGTGGATTATTTTGTTGTATAAACTTGCAGATATCAATTGAGTGATGCTCCACTCCCTGGAAAGTCTGAACTGACGATTATGTAGGAACTGCATCAAGACGTATCTGTGAAGTGCACAAGCATATTGCTTGATTTCCCAGCACTTGATTGAGAATGTACCGGCCTTTATAAGTCCCCATGTACATTTTGTAACCTCCATGTATATATTCTAATTAACCATCAAATTATGCAATTTGTGGGAGTACAGAAAACTCAGACATTCTGTCTTTGATAAAAACATCTTCCGGGTATAAAATATCTGCCAGTTTTAAGATTAATTTTCAGTGTGCAAAAATAATGTTAATCTTACTCAGTGTCAGACTGGCAAGGTCTCCAGTGTAAAGTGCTCTGCTCTACAGTGTATTACGTTGCTCACACAACCATTCTATGTATGCAAGACATTTGACACTAATCTGCCTCCATGTGGTTCATTTGGGGGGAAAAAAGACGCAAGTCTGAAATGACTTTCAGCCCAAAAGTTTTAAAATACACAAAGAATGTATAATAATATAAAATATAATAATATCATCTGGTTTTGGTTTGGCACCCTGTTGTGTGTCTTCTGTCAGTGTCGGTCGAGGTTTGATGCCTGCATGTCAACCTAGCAATAGGCTGTATTTCCCTGTGACCATCATTCAGTGGGAAGATGGTCGTTCTCATCACTGCCCAGGGTGTTATCTGACAGAGGCATGGAAGATAGAGGGATGGAAAGGTCTGGCTTTTTATCTTCGCCCACTCACTGACTGGGAGTATTTCTAGCTTTGAGGCAGAATACAGTACTGTCCTGATGTCAGTCTCTCCCCCCTCCCCTTTTCCCCACCTCCCTCTCTCTCTCTCTTCCTGTCTTTATCTGACCCTGTGTATGTTTTATCTCCAGGTTGCCGCAGGGACTTTATAGCCTTGCCCTTGTCTTAGCTGACAGATTCCAGTCAATATTAAAAAGTTTTTCCTAACATTGTTTTCATCAGTTGTCTGTAAATGAGAAGCCCTTGTTCCTTGAAACGACGTGAACTTATCACCCATAAAAACCAATAAATGAAACAGTATAACTGTAAAATAAGTTGAATGGCTCATAATTGTTAAAAGGGAAACAATATAATTACAAGGGAATATCAAAAACAAAATAAAACATGTACTCTGTAGGCTGTGAAAAACATAGGTACAGTGGGGAGAACAAGTATTTGATACACTGCCGATTTTGCAGGTTTTCCTGCTTACAAAGCCTGAGAGGTGTGTAATTATTATCATAGATACACTTCAACTGTGAGAGACAGAATCTAAAAACAAATCCAGAAAATCACATTGTATGATTTTTGAGTAATTAATTTGCATTTCATTAATTTGCAATTACTTAAAAATCATACAATGTGATTTTCTGGATTTTTGTTTTAGATTCCGTCTCTCACAGTTGAAGTGTACATCTATGATAAAAAGTACAGACCTCTACATGCTTTGTAAGTAGGAAAACCTGCAAAAAGTGTATCAAATACTTGTTCTCCCCACTGTATGTCGGCCATAGTGATACAGAGATGCTCTACTGTAGACTGGAAGGCAGGCAGATGACTCTGGAGACCTCCGATCTCAGTTTGTCTAGGCAGACCCCTTAGGCCAGAGAGCCTGAAGTTGTCTCTTTCCCACTCCTCAGCTACTCATTCTGTTCCGGCTAAGTCCGAGTCAAGCCCTGACAGGCACAACCTCATCACTACCAGTGTGGAGTAGCCTGACCGGTATTCAAAATGGCGTAAATAAGCCGCCCGGCTCGAGAGACAACAACTGCCTCCTCCTTGCACCAGTGGGATGGGGAAACAATCCATTTAACCAGCAGCTAATTAACTCGGCCTTTGCAATTTGAACTCAAAGATTCCCCAGACTTCCTAGCGTGGTACGGCCCTTGTCTTCCTGCACCATGGCACTACTCCCAGGCTCCATAAGGACATCTAGTGACGGGCCCTGAGACAATCATGCTTATGGTCTGCTTATACATCTGATACATCTTAATGAACAAGGAGCAGGGAAGGGACTTTGTGGAAGTACAACAGCTGCCAGGTGATCATTAGCTTGAGATTGTAATCTGATCAAATCAGCTAACGAGTTAGCTTTGATTCTTAAAGTGAGTAGTACTTCCAGATAAAAGTAATGTCATCAAATGAAATAGGTTAATAGAGGCCAAAATACTTACTTCATAAGGCAACAGCGCTCGCATGCAAGTACACGGACATACAACTAAGCATTCAAACACACACCCACAGACTAGAGTGCCACACACTTGTGTCCTTCGGTGCACTTTACACAGAAGAGTATTCCTGTGCATGTAAATGATCGTTCACAGGTGCTGGAAACGAAATGTTCTTGTTAAAGAGAGCCCCTATCCCTCCTGTGTCAACTCGATTCGTTTCAGAAATGTGTTTTTGGTTAAGAGGAGGATTAACTTGATTTTGAGAGTATATTTCACGGGTTAGTATCTATCTTCCAACTCACAGACCCTTAACTCCATGTTGATTTTCCAAAGATTAACAAAAAATGTAGATGCAACAACTCTGTGAAGTCCCTTGTTGTTTCAGCTGTTACATTTTTAATACGCCTCTTTGGTGTTAATTATTGCCAATGTTGGTGTGCTGTGTGGCCAATGAAGAACAATAATGTGTTTGTGTGTGTGTGTGTGTGTGTGGGGGGGGGGGGGGGGGAA
>JACXGK010001284.1:24706-46604 GCA_016801125.1 Novumbra hubbsi | reverse complement strand
TGTCATCAGGTTAATTACATATTGGACTGTTCAATTGGTGTAACAGAGTATGTGGTACTGTCATCAGGTTAATTACATATTGGACTGTTCAATTGGTGTAACAGAGTATGTAGTACTGTCATCAGGTTAATTACATATCGGACTATCCTAATGGTCTAACAGAGTATTAGGTACTGTCATCAGGTTAATTACATATCGGACTATCCTAATGGTCTAACAGAGTATGTGGTACTGTCATCAGGTTAATTGCAGACTGGACTTTCCTAATGTTCTAATAAATAGCATAATTGCATCTATGGCCTTGGACCCAGCTAAACCTCTGAAGTAGAAGGCAGTAGAATGCTGCCAAAATCTTTCTCATTGTTGACATTTTGCGTAAGTGTACTACACACGTGTGTGTGTCTGTCACTTTACCTCAGAGTTCCTGTGACCCGGGGGCGAACCACTCCGAAGCCATCAGTCACACGGTGAGTGTCCCTATGCAGACCACCCTGGGGACGCTGGAGGAGATCGCCTGCTGAGCTCCACGCCCAGCCCGGCGCACACACCCAGGCCAGGCCACTGTACGCCACCACCACAAGGGGTCGCCAGCGAGCAGCAGCCTCTTCAGCCGGGTTGCAGAACAGAATTAAGGGGAACCTCGTATTGAGCAAGGGTTGCTGGGAGACTGGTCGACTGGTCGGAGGAGCCGGACTGGACTGGGTCTCACCTCCACACTGTCACACTACCCTGTACGGCTGCACACATGGGGATTATGGAGCCGTCAGCTGGACGTACTGGTGCTCTCTCCTACTGGAACTGCTTTTGTAAACATCCTGCAGGAGGTGGGCTGGTGGGCCACCTCCCCTCCATTCTATGCTCATCTACCGGACATGTGGACTGTCCATCGGTCATTTACAGATCACACTTCGACGGGCTGTACTGTTACGCTAACAGGAAGAGACCGTACAGAACATGTCCACTTGTCCGTCATCCCTCGGTTAGGCAACGGCCAGATATCGTACCATAGCAGTCACTGTGAACTGTCCAAGTTGCATGCACCGCCTCCTGTCTGACAGGGTTTCTGTCGTTGCTGATTGGCTGACGCTGGACTGCAGTGTTGCTTTATACTGTACATGTGTGCCATTTGCTGTGTCTTTCTCGCATTATCTCTATCTCTGTGAACTGGGCAATGAGAAGACTAGCTATTGAAATAGAATGTAAGGATTGAACATGGGTCTCTGTAACATATTTCATAGGACTTATCCATCTTGGCAGGTATGTTTTCTAAGGCGGCAAGTTGTATACTTGTGAAGTGGAGTTGGACTTGTTGCATCCATATTGGGGGAGAAAACATGAGCATTCAAATGAATCAATTCTACAATTGGGTCAATGACGTATACGGTTTTCAATAGGCCAATTTAAACATTTTAAATAAGAATATTGCAATTGTTCAAACATTAAGAATGTTGTGTACCCATAACATTCATATAAAAAAAAATTATTAAGTGGTTGTTGTGTTTTTTCATCTCGATGAATTGGCCATGGCTCTAAAAAATGTAATGTTGTGTGACCGTGATTTATCTTAAATTTAATTCATTTTACTTAACATGCTTAACTTTTTTTTTTTTTTTTTACAATTCTCAGTAATATAAAGTGTTTAGAAATAAGGTATTTGCATTTCTTGTGAGTTTGTATGAATAATGATCTAATGTTTTTGTTCTACAATGTCAGTCACCGTTGATTAAGTGTAGTTAACAGAAAAATGTAAAATACCATTCACTTAAGCATATTGTCATCTGTGATTAATATTTAAGCCACAAAAATTTGATATTCTATTTAGAATTTAATATTGTGATTGCCATTATTGGTCGCGCCACATGAAGAGTGGTCGCTCCAAGACCTCATATCGTAAAAAATGTAAAGAGATGAATAAATAAAAGATCAATCTCATACAAAAATAGATATAAACCAAATCTTACAAATATTTTATCTTTATCACCAACATTTACAAGTACAGCACACATTCATGGCTTTGTTTTGAACAAACGTTTAACTTGACATTGATCATGTTGCAGATGGGTATCTGGAATGTGCATGTGAAAGTGGGGTACAGGGTGTTAACTGCAGGCTTTTCTTTAACCCCAGCTATTTCGGAACTTTGCCCAATCTTGGCTGCACAATATAGTACGGTGGGTTTGCTGGCTCAGGTTCTGAGACGACAACATGAACATCTTTCTTACAGTCTGGAGTTTGTGGCCACATGAATAAGTTCTTTTCACCCAATTGCTGCATGGAGCTAATTTGGACTTCCTCTCACACAACCACCAGGACCTGGCATACATATGGAAGCTCATCATAGGTTACAATCACAAACTTTCCACTCAGTTCTACGTTCCCTGGCTGGTAACATAGGCATGTCTTCATTTTGGTACTCCGCTCTTGCTGCAGGGTCAGAATAAACACTCTGCCTATGGCAAGCGGTTTTTACTTTGCTTGGCAGTGGCATCTGGTAAAGTAGATTAAAAGAGTTATAAAACAAATAATGAATGCATAATAACTGCATAATTACCTAAGTAATATTACATGATGTGCCTTAAATATTTGAAACAATGACTCAAATTGCATAAAAATCTATTCCAAATAATACTAAAATAAAGTACTTTATGTACATAAATCATGAATTGATTATAAAAGCACAGAAAACACCAACCTAGGACATGATATTCGGTCGCACCACATGATATTTGGTCACACCACATGATATGTTCAGTTAAAATATACAGGCACAGAATTGGCCACCTAAACAAAACCAGCTAGCTTCTTACAAAAGTTCACTATGACATTTCAAATCAAAATAATTATTTATAGAAAAAAAGTTATATTCATTGTTTTTTGAGGTCATACCATATGATATACACATGTGGCAATGACATACCAGTGGTTAAATAAGTATATTCTTTGCAAATTGGAGAGTTACAAACCTGCTTGCGGCATCTACAGTGGGGCAAAAAAGTATTTAGTCAGCCACCAATTGTGGCCTGTAATTTTCATCACAGGTACACGTCAACTATGACAGACAAAATGAGAAAAATAAATCCAGAAAATCACATTGTAGGATTTTTAATTAATTTAATTGCAAATGATGGTGGAAAATAAGTATTTGGTTAATACCAAAAGTTTATCTCAATACTTTGTTGTATACCCTTTGTTGGCAATGACAGAGGTCAAACGTTTTCTGAAAGTCTTCACAAGGTTGTCATACACTGTTGCTGGTATTTTGGCCCATTCCTCTATGCAGATCTCCTCTAGAGCAGTGATGTTTTGGGGCTGTTGCTGGGCAACACGGACTTTGAACTCCCTCCAAAGATTTTCTATGGGGTTGAGATCTGGAGACTGGCTAGGCCACTCCAGGACCCTGAAATGCTTCTTACAAAGCCACTCCTTCGTTGCCCGGGCGGTGTGTTTGAGATCATTGTCATGCTGAAAGACCCAGCCACGTTTCATCTTCAATGCCCTAGCTGATGGAAGGAGGTTTTCACTCAAAATCTCACGATAAAAACAGCCCCAAAGCATGATGTTTCCACCCCCATGCTTCACAGTAGGTATGGTGTTCTTTGGATGCAACTCAGCATTCTTTGTCCTCCAAACACGACGAGTTGAGTTTTTACCAAAAAGTTCTATTTTGGTTTCATCTGACCATATGACATTCTCCCAATCTTCTTCTGAATCATCCAAATGCTCTCTAGCGAACTTCAGACGGGCCTGGACATGTACTAGCTTCAGCAGGGGGACACGTCTGGCACTGAAGGATTTGAGTCCCTGGCGGCATAGTGTGTTACTAATGGTAGGCTTTGTTACTTTGGTCCCAGCTCTCTGCAGGTCATTCACTAGATCCCCCCGTTGGGTTCTGGGATTTTTGCTCACCATTCTTGTGATCATTTTGACCCCACGGGTTGAGATCTTGCGTGGAGCCCCAGATCGAGGGAGATTATCAGTGGTCTTATATGTCTTCCATTTCCTAATAATTGCTCCCACAGTTGATTTCTTCACACCAAGCTGCTTACCTATTGCAGATTCAGTCTTCCCAGCCTGGTGCAGGTCTACAATTTTGTTTCTGGTGTCCTTTGACAGCTCTTTAGTCTTGGCCATAGTGGAGTTTGGAGTGTGACTGTTTGAGGTTGTGGACAGGTGTCTTTTATACTGATAACAAGTTCAAACAGGTGCCATTAATACAGGTAACGAGTGGAGGACAGAAGAGCCTCTTAAAGGAGAAGTTACAGGTCTATGAGAGCCAGAAATCTTGCTAGTTTGTAGGTGACCAAATACTTATTTTCCACCATAATTTGCAAATAAATTCATAACAAATCCTACAATGTGATTTTCTGGATTTGTTTTTCTCATTTTGTCTGTCATAGTTGAAGTGTACCTGTGATGAAAATTACAGGCCTCTCTCATCTTTTTCAGTGGGAGAACTTGCACAATTGGTGGCTGACTAAATACATTTTTTGCCCCACTGTATGAGTCCTTGGCAAACTGGTATATAATGCAATGTCCTGTCTTTGCATGGATTTCAACATAAAAGTACCAATGTGGTCATTTCTTGATGGTTGCACCACATGACATTTCATAAAATGGACATTAACGGACAAAGTTTGTTTGTATATTATGATGTAAATATGAATACAAAAGCTTTGTAATTTTGTACAGGACTACAAAACATTTTGGAAATAATGCCAAATAGGGCAGAAAATAAATGTTAGTAGATTTAGAGTAATTTGAAATACGTTTTCAAAACAGCAGTCATTGACGGATGGTCGCACAACATGATATTTTGACACTTTAAATAACAGAACAATTACAAATAACGAATAATTTTCTAAACGTTTAAGTGAATACCTAAATTGGAGAGGTACTACATATATATGGTGTATTTATATGCATTTATGTCTTTTTTAAAACAAAAGAAAATGCAGTTGGACAGAAAATGTAGGCATCACGTCATTGACCCAATTACTGTTTTTAATTCAGTTATTCATTTTGTTTAATTCCACTCCTGTAAATGTCACACCATTTTAGTTTTCAGAAGTAATGCAGGATGCCTAGCTGCAGCCTACCGACATATTAAACCGGTGCCGTATCATGTCATGTAAATTATTAAGTGCTTCCTCCTGGTAGCAGTGCCTCAGAGGAGGAGAAGCGCTGGTTGATGTGTTGACGACTGAGACAGAGTCAAAACCAGAGAGGTGAGGTGTGACACTGTTTTCCTGGCAGAATACAAGTTGAGTTCGATGTTGCTCATAGATGAAAATGGTGAGGGGGATTTATTTGCTTTTATTTCTGCTGCATGATGTAAGTGTGGTTTCTTAAGAGAACTGACTCCCACCCAGAGACAAAAATATAATTACAGAATATTCTAAAGGGGCAAACAAATACACAATATTTTGCAAAGTGTTGTACTTTATTGATATACAAAGTAAAACTAATTTGCCAGCCCGGACAACCATAACATTCTCAATTGTGGTTACAGAAATGTTTTACTTTCTATGACTTTAAAATGTTGTTGTTAATCACTGTTAAATGCACTGACTGTAAGTCACTTTGGATAAGAGTGCCTGCTAAATGAGTGGTTCCAAACCAAGAGCACTAGCAATCCTTGCGATACTTGGCCTATTCACAGATTGTACTTGAGAAGACAAATTAGATCATAGGCTTACTAGTAAAAGGCACAGGTGGTTCTTCAGGGATACCTTGGGCAGAGCAACATTTATTTGGTGATTCAGTAACTGAAAAACGCTGGGCAACCGATGTGCTAAATGACCAAAATGTATATGTGAAAATTAGAATACCAAAATGAACTGCAAAGCAAAGTTGTTTTAAGCTTCACACAAAGCAAGTTGTTTTGTATTGAGCTTATAAAAACAATGTTTGGCTTGTTTTGCAATTATACATTTTACCATATGCATTTGTATTTAGTTCCTTTACCAGACACTATTACCACACCATAGTGCCATCAGATTTCTGATAACAATGCCACAAAACTGTTAAACATTATTAAAAAAACAATTATTGAACCGTATTTTGTATTTTACACACAAAAAATATGAATAACAGGTGTTGTTGTCTTGTTGCAAAATACATGAATTGAATAATAGCTAATAAAATATATATTACAAAATACTCAAAAGTAATACAAAAATGTAATTTAACTGTGATCTCTGCTACAGCCTCACCAAAGGTTTGATAACAGGCCTGGCAATTAACCAGATAGCAGATAGAGACTATTTCAAAAGAATGTCTATGATGCACAAATGTAGTACATAAAGTTACAGGGGCAGTTATGTTCTAATGAATTGGAGCATACAGGGAGTATTGTATTATGGTGTAAATATTGGTGTTGTGGTTCAAAACCAAAAATTGTTAAGACCTTTTTCCTGTGTACAGTGTACATGTTATTGATGATAACATCATGTACATGACCCAATGTATGACTGTTTAACATTTTGATTTGAAGTACAAACGGTTTTGGTAACAGCTGGATAAAATAAACATAACTGATTAAACGAATAAACTTAAAAAGGCCAAAGGGGTTGATCCATCAGCAGGAACAGTAGTCTGTACAAAAAGCAGTAGTCCAATTGCAGATGATCTCATCCAGAGAATGGCGATTGCCCCAATCAGAAGCCCATACGGTTGATGTAAGAACCACAGAAGCCCTTACATGAAACGTTGACTTGTCTGACTGAATAAGGATTTGGTTTGTACTTTGTTTCTTTAACTCCCCACCGATTTAGTGTCATTACACAAAAATTGACCATATTGCATCACTAAGCACATCCATCCAGACTAGCATATCAATTATGCCATGGTTATTAAAAAGCGGTCTACTATGTGGTAATGTACAGTACAGGTGGGAATTAACTTCAAGTGATTCGTGAGACTGTTTGAACTATAATTTCCAGTTTGCTGTTGACCTGCTGAGTAAAATCCGATCTCATGTGTGGTTTAGTATGTGTCCTCCTTGCAATGACCTCACCTGTAGATCTGTCCGTGGAGGGAGGAAAATTACTACATGACACATACTGAGTCCTAATGAAAACACAGCTGGTTTTTTTATTGTTCTTATAATTTTTTCTTTTCTAGTGTAATTGCCGAACCGCTTTTTCATTTTGTGATGCAGCGAACATGTGTGTTTTAATGTGAAACAATAAAAAAAAAAAAGGTTTTCAGCAGTGCTGTCCTGTCTGGTGTGTCGTCAAGCCTTTTTATGTGCAGGCACCCCTCATCTCTCCATACATTTAAACCTGTCATGCAGAACGAGCCCAATGCTGTGTCATAGAGCAGTACTTCTGGTTTGACGTAGAAGTGGAAGTTGGGCCGGGAAAGCAGATTGCCTTAGGCTTTGACAACTCCTGCAGGAGGCCCACGTTATGTGATGATAGAAACATAAAGGGCAAGACTCTGTCTCAATCTGACATTTCTACTACACAGTCTTAATGTGCACTGAAGTGTCCTCCCACTCAGCTCCCAGTGGTTAGAGTGGAGACGCAGGAGGAGTCTGAGCAATAGACGGGCAGCCACAGCTGAAGGAAGGCCACGACGTCCTGCTGGTCAGGTTCAATTTAGCATCGGCTCACTCAATGACTCCTGCCTGCTGTTTTCTGGGTCTGTACCCAAAAGCTGTGTCTGCATCTTCTCTCAGGCTACACACATGATCTGTCGTCATCAAATAATATTCACATTTAACCCCAGGTTAACCCAATGGTGCAACTCGTGGCACGGGATCGCCATGTCCCGTAAAACCGAAATGAAAAGCAGTTTATTAAACTCCCCCGGCAAATCACATACATTTTGTGCACCTGATTTGTACAACAGTGGTTGTCATTTAATTCCAGATTTTGCTGCAGAATCCCCCGCTGAGGGTGCAACAGGACACTTTCAGAATCATCTCGTCTAAGTGCATTTCAGAACACTATCTCAGAATAATTCCCACGTGAGAGTTCCTCAGGACAATATTTCAGAAACCTCCCTGCTGAGTGCTTTTCATGTGATTATTTTATTCTCCCCTACTGAGGGCTTTACAGGTCACTATTTCAGTCCCCCCTACTGAGGGCTTTTCAAGTCACTATTTCAGTCTCCCCTACTGAGGGCTTTTCCAGTCACTATTTCAGTCTCCCCTACTGAGGGCTTTTCAGGTCACTATTTCAGTCTCCCCTACTGAGTGCTTTTCAGGTCACTATTTCAGTCTCCCCTACTGAGTGCGTTTCAGGTCACTATTTCAGTCTCCCCTACTGAGGGCTTTTCAAGTCACTATTTCAGTCTCCCCTACTGAGGGCTTTTCCAGTCACTATTTCAGTCTCCCCTACTGAGGGCTTTTCAGGTCACTATTTCAGTCTCCCCTACTGAGTGCTTTTCAGGTCACTATTTCAGTCTCCCCTACTGAGTGTGTTTCCGGTCACTATTTCAGTCTCCCCTACTAAGGGCTTTTCAAGTCACTATTTCTGACCCCATTTAATTCACTTGCATTGTGCTTTACATAAACAAAATTGCCCTGTTGAGTTAAGCTATAGGGATGGGCAGTATTTATGATACATGTATTGAAAATACTAAATACATATTTAAAATAAAAATATAAATAGCTTCACATTTTGTATCAAAATACTTTAGTGTTTTGTATTTTGTCATTTAGAAATACTGTAAAATACTTTGTTAGAAGTCTACATGATGACATTATAAAAATGCTAACTCTGATTGGTTCCTACTCATTAATTTGCCCAGAATTGTTGAGATCTGAAAAAATTTATACAGATCCGAAGAAGGTCACGGTGAGAAATGTGTAGATTGCCATCTATCCATTGATTTGATACCATAAATTGCTGCATCTTTTAACAGTTCATGTTAAGTGCTGGTGTTTGTTTTAGTAGAATAGGCTAATAGGCTAAATCCTTTACAATTTACATAATGTTCTAGCTAACTATTTGACCCGAATATCAGCCCTCACAATAACGTTTTGCGTGCTACTTTCAAGTTTTGTTTGGTTGTAAACAAACAAAATTATAATCAAGCGTTTCAGTGTTGCACACCATTACATTATAATGCCACAATATGGTGTAACTTGTAAAATGTATTATTATATTTATTATTAACAATCAAATGTTGGTTACTTTAAAACTTAACTGTTGGTTACTTTAAAACTTACCTTTCATCCGGGTGATCAAAGGGATAGGTGAATGTTTGATTTGTTAACTGTCAGTTTTATTGCAAGAATCGTTAAGCAGAGAAAAGATGTTGCTATCAAACACTGTTTCTTAATCAACTGAGTGAGTGTACTGGTGAAGGGATAGATCATGTAGGCCGATAGATAGAAGGTTTACAAAGGGATTTCAAGTTCCCTTATAAGAGTATTTTTAAAATAGAAAAATACAGTAGTTTATTTTGATACTTGGTGTGTGTCATGTCCTGGCTGCCACATAGAGGTGCCTCTAGGCATCTCTATGGTGATGTTTGGGCTCCCCAGTTAGAGACAGCTGTTGTCTGTTGTCTGTCTCTAATTGGGGAGCCTACTTCAGGTCCATGTTTTTGCCCACTCATTGTGGATTATTGTTTGTGCTATATGCCTCTGTTCCGGCCAGTTAAACCGTTCTTGTTCTTTGATTTTTTCAATATCCAAGTAAGTTTCCATTTAAAACCTTTAAATAAATATGGATACTGCAAAGACTCTGCAAATGTGTCCTGTCTCCTGGCTACCTCGTGACAGTGTGGCTGTAATAGACGCTAGATATTTTGGCATAGTTAAATATTTGAAATAATACTAGTAGTATTAATATACTCAGTGTGACACAGACAAATGTATAATATTGTTGTGTACTTCTCTCCAACTAGTTTCTTTTTCTCAGTAATAATTGTGACCACTGCCACTTGTGAGAGCTGCATGGGAGTTTCTGCAAGCCAACCATGAAAGTTTGTACCAGTAATAAAGCAAAGAGCTGCGTGATGGATAGAATCCAGAGGTTTCAATACTGATTAGGAGGCACGTCTCCATAATCTAACAACAAACTGCTTTTCAAAATGCTGAGATTACATACATCATTTTTTCTATAAACAAATAATCTTTAAATCACTCCTAACCTAGTTTTGAAGTGTTTTGTTTTAAAAAAAAATTGGCTTGTCATTTGAGATTAAATGGTATTTTTAGGTGGTACGGACATCATTGATATACATAATGAACTGTAACAGACATACAATTGAAACCTGAGAATCTCCTTTGTCATCTATACGTATTTCACGTAGAATCCCTTCAGTCATAATAGCCTGAGTTCTTTCACAAAGATAATTCTGAAACTTCAAGTGCCTATGGCCAGACCTAATGATGTCAGTTTCTGTAGAAAGACGGAATAAGCAACTATACTAAAAGCGTTTGACAGGATAGTAAATGAAGCATCACAATGCAATTTCTCAGCCAAGGCTTTAGTAATGTCATTAACTACTAATGTATTTGCAGTAAAAGTGCTATGCTCTGATCAAAAACCAGATTAGATTGAAAATGTGTGCTAGAGCATTCAAGGTGAAAGGTACAAGAAGACCTCAAAAATAGCTTGTTTATCAATAAAAGGTTCTGCATCCAAAATCTGTTGTGGTAGAAAGATGGAGATACGGTTTTCAGTTTTTTAGAATTTGGCCAGATTACAGTTTTACCCAAATAGTGTGTTTACACTTGGCAGATTTTGACATCTTGAGAAGCTTCAAACATACGTTTCTTAATTGCTTAAGAACGTCTGCCAGTATCAATTACATTATGTTTTTCAAGCCATGGCCAATTATACATTTCTTTCAATAATAGTATAACATATGTCAGACGTGAACCAGGGGTTGAATCTATTTTTGATTGTTATTCGCTTACATGGAGATGTGTTCTTGTAAAAATGCATAGCTACAGGCCAGACACACTGGGAATATCTCAGCCATCCGTGAGTTGAATATTGCATCATACCATGAATGCCCTCTCCAGACCACACATCGACCATCAATTCACGTAGTTTCCTGTCGATCATTGCCAGATTCAAAGACACTAAGCCCACTTTGTGGCCATAGCTGGACCACCCTGTGTAGTTGGTGCTGTAGATGGGACACGTTCTGTAAGTGCACAAATGATTGCCACACATGTAAGAGGCTGAAAGTATGAGACTTGCCAGTATGTCATTCTTGGTTTCATGTTTAAACATTGACACTTAGCCTAAATCTTGATTTTAAAATCTTGATTTCAGTTCAGCAACTTGACACAGTATTGTAATGATGAATTCACTGACAGAGACCACTCCCCTATCAGCCAACCGTAGTAAGCTTGTTCGTGGAACGCAACGTCATCCATAGCAACGGGGTCTAACACATTCTTTTTTTTAGGTTAAGACTTCTCCCCATTCCTTAGTACAAGTTGGTCTTAGCAGATTTCTAAATAGGTTTTACGAGGAAACTCATAGCTAGGAACGTTTAGTGCTGTGTATGAGTCTTCCTAGTGGTAAGATAAATGTTTTGTCAATACGGCCCTAGATGAAGATGTCTCGGTTTGACGGTGCTGCTCAACTCTTATTAAAATTAGGTGTAAGAAGTCCAGTGACATGTTGGTTGTCAACATACATGGGATTTGTACCACAAGGTTCATTTCAAGAAATGTTCAGGCTATTGCAAAACAATGTTAGTTCAGTTTTGCATATTTCACCTCAATAAGCTTCAGGCTACACCTTATCTGTGGACCACTTCTCAGTCGGGGACATCAGACATTTGCATTCATTTTAAATATTTTGTTGCATTTTATGAAAAAAAGGTTTTCAACAAATGTAATATTTCAGAGTCTTGGTTAGGATTAGGTTTAGAAATAGAATAAGGGATATCTTGGGGATATGATAAGGGTAAAGGATAGGATAAAAGTTTGACAAAATGTTACTGATCTGCAGTGAATATTATAATAGGAAAGGGCCAGGATAGTCCTGTGAAGACACACATCATAAAGCTGCGCTGTTACACAATACATCTAACATAAAAGGGACATTTCTTTTGATAAATTATTTGTCTCCTAAGTAGTTATTACAAAAAAGGTTATTGTCAGTACTAACGAGAGAAATATGTGTTAACTACTTTGCTCAGGGTTAGAACCATCTTCTTTCTTCCCAGTTTGGGGATTTGAACCAGCAATCTTTTTTTGGCCCAACAATCTTAATCACTAGCTGATCCTGCCACCATAAATATGCTATTATATAGATACATGAGAAGACCAGACATGAAGGACGGAATCTCACATGAAAAGGAAGAACATGGGCATGGTGAGTTTAGGAGAAGCAGTAGAGGACAGGCATATTATATGATGGATGGTGATGGAGTCCTGAGAACTCTTCCACTGAGGACAGAAGGAAAACCAGTGAACAAATCAGTAAGAACACAGTGATGTGTAATAATGTGTTTTTGTATCTGTCACTACACATGCAGTATGAGAGAAAACTGACCAAGCTGCTCACAGTTCTTGGTGAAGTACATTTCCCAGAATGCCATGGATGGGGCATTAGGGAAGATGATCAGATGGTTCATTTCAGTGCGCTGATGATACCGTACAATGATTAACAATTACATTGACCCGTAATGTAACCGAATTATACATAGACATACATTTTACTTTTAAATGAATAATAATAATGAATAACAAATATCTCTATAGGACCACATATCTCTCTCTCTCTTCATATGTTGCCCATCAGCATCATGTACTTTAACTGAAAGAAATGGGACAAAAACATGGAAATATGATTATTCTCCAATGTTTTCATTTGGGTAAAAATTGTCAATGGCAACAAACCCTGTTATTCTAGATACAAGTACTTTTTGTGAATTACTTGCCCCAACTTTTTTCCTGTCTTTATTTTGATGAAAACAGCCTTCAATCAAACCATTGGTTTTATATAAAGGACAATGCTAATTTTTAAAGAAATGTTCCTCATCTTTTCACCAATACCTTTCAAAATAAATTCCTCTCATGAAGTAATAAACCAGACTTCTTATAGTGTCATTGTAGAGATTAGTTAAGCATAGCATCATCCTACTGTAGTGCCGAGTGATCCAGCAGAGCTTTGAGAAGACTAAGGTTTAGGGAGATATGTGTGGATTGTGGCCATGTGTGTCCCATGTACTAATCAACTTGAAAATGTATTAAATCTGAGTTAAAAACAGAATACTTGTTTTATCTTCTTAATGGTGACATGGAGTCAAAAAGGGTGTAAGGTGAGGCTTTGTGAAGCACTGAGGCTTTCCAGCCAATCATATTGCACATTCCTCTAGGCCTCATTTAATGTAGGTAATACAGTGACACCTGCTGGTAGACATAATTGAACACACTCAAAACATTGTAGTTCAACTTACAGTAGATGGTTTCTCTTCTTGGAATTTCCCCTGTCTTGGAGAACATCCATACACAAGGGACAGAGGAAGCTGGATTGCACAAAAACGTAGTTCCAGCCGTTAGAGATTATTATTGTTAAAGCATTTTTAGTTTGTGCCAATATTGTACCTTCCAATCTTGGGAATTTGGCCTCATTGAGGTAGCAATGGACCTCCCCAAAGAAATCAGTACTGACATAGAGCCCTTTTTGGTATTTTCAAGCAGCCGTCTAATTGGCATTGATTATAAATAACACATGTCCTGTCTGAAACCACCGGTAACACGCAGTTCACAAATTGTCAAAGATGTTGCAGTTTGCTCTGAAGGAATAACAATTACATTGTGTGTCTGGTTGTAATTGGGGATCTTCTGAGGTCTTCATTAATTTGGCACACTCAGCTTGACTGCCTTGCTGGCCTTTGCATGGTTGAGGAACTCAAACATTTTAAACCTTGGATCCTGCATGGATGCCATGGTCATTAGGCTCACTGACTCTAGTGTCTCTGTGAGGCGTCAGACCAGGTTTTCAGCCAGCCATCTCTGACTCCCCCGTCTCCACAGAGAGTACCACTGTGGCCTGGGGGTGTGGGGACAGTACCCACCGACCCTCCCTGATGGCCTCATACTTCAGTGGGCAAGACAAGGTGTCTGTATTTATGTCCAGGGCTGCCCCCCACTGGCTGTGCTGATAAAGACACTCAAACATATGTAAGGGGCTGTTCCAGGGTGGGTCCACCTCTTAAATCAATTTTAGTGTGGCTCCACCTTTTAAATCAGTTTCAGAGTGCTCTACCTATTTGCTGTTGTACTGGGGTCAAGCTATTTGCTGTTGTACTGGGGTCAAGCTATTTGCTGTTGTACTGGGGTCAAGCTATTTGCTGTTGTACTGGGCTCAAGCTATTTGCTGTAGTACTGGGGTCAATCTCTCTTTGGCCATGATGCTGGTCCCAAAATAGGTCACTGTTTTTCTAGCTTTAGTGCGTACATGATTAAAAGCAAGCATGTAGGCAAAAGACGTATGCATTGTCAAATGTAATTTGTTACAAATGTTAACAAGTTTGCACAACTGAAACTGATGTTCCATAACCATGTTCAATATGTAAATAAATTACATTTGGTAAGGCTGGGTGGTTGACATTAAGCTTATCTTACACTGCTCCAGCAAATTGGCGCCATCCTGGCATTTTCAAAAGCCCTTGTTTCTCACTCTATTTACAGTTCTACAGAAATATTAAAATACATGTTAAATATTGTAGGATCCTGGGGATAACACGTGGCATATTATTGATAGGAAATGTGGTTTCCTACTATAGGTAGTTGGCCGTGAAGTGATAGCAACATGCCTGGGAAGGGCTTTCGTTAAAGCCAGGGTCGAATTGAATGAGGATATCACGTTCCCTTTGTTAAAGAAAAATCTCTAAAATGCAGGCGAAAGCCTAGACTCCTATGCATACCGGATATAATGAATGCAAACAAGACACTGAGAAATATGTGTGTGTGTGTGGGTGGGGTCGGGGGCAACATTATTTGTCTCGCCTAGGGGTGCAGAATGTTCCGGGCCGGCCCTGCAACAGACAAGTGGCTAGAAATTGAAGCTTACATTGTTCTGTGTCGGTACAGCCACTGTTGGGGTGGCAAGGTAATGTTTGTAAGTGTCATGGTTAATGCTTAGATTATTTCAACCAAAAAAGAAATTCTAACAACATTGCAAACAAGACACAAATTTCTCAGGGGCGACATCTTTTCTCTTGCCTAGGGCGGCAGAATGCCTTGGGCCGGCCCTGAGTCGAATCACTACATTTTGTGAAGAGTCTGTATGAACAAGCTTGTGGGTTTGATACCACCAAGGATGTGCGGTTGAGGGACAGAATAGATATTTGTATAACAGACAAAGATGTTTTAAAAAAGCTACACATGGAGTCTAACCTAAGGCTCAAGAAGGAAATACAAACTGAGAATCAGTCCGAGAAGATAAAGAAGCAACAAGCTTGTCGACACAAATGAACGAGGTGAGACTCAATCCACATCGTTCCAGAAGCCAGTCCCTACGTTGGGTAAAAACACGCAACCTTAACACAACAGTCATGAAAACGTTGAATTGTTCCTCAAAAACAGTGGGTATTCAGTGAACCTCTTACCAGAACGTCAACCTGGAAAGAGTGTGCGGGTCAAACTGGGTGAAGAGAAAGGATAGAAAACACCATCAAGGTCATTGGAAAGTCAAAAATCCTGGAAATTTAGTTCACTGCATAGAGATATAAGAAACCCTAGAACACATTCTATTTCAATGCCAGGTGAATGGGAGGGAACGGGAGAGCATGTTAATAGAATTAAGGAGGTATAGATCGGTAGAGTTAGATGTACGAATACTGTTGATTAAAACTGTACGTAGTGTTTAATTGTGCCTTCTTACAGTAAACGTGATCGTTCGCAAGGATAGACCTTCATAAAACATAGTGCACACTCCAATCCAGTTGGTGGCGGTAATGCACCGGAAACGCTGGTTGCCAAACGCCTTTTTAAAATCCAAGAAGAAGGAGCGGTTTCCTGTTGTCAAATTATCGGCATGGCGATCATGTTGTATGATCGTACAGTTTCCCATTGAAAATACATAAGCATCATTATATTTGATTGGTAAGAACTAATTTTTGCTTTCACCAAATGCATTGCTTTCCATATAAGTGCATTGTCTTTAAACTGAGTGGATTGCCAATTAGTATTGTCTATTTATTCTACACAAGCTAGCGAGTTAACTTTGTATCTAAGAAGCTGATGCTAATTGAGTTGTTAGTTCGTGTGATTCTTAAGAATGTCGTTTTATAGATAAGCTAGTAAGTTAGGGGAAATGTTCTGAATACGTTTAATTGTTGTCATTATTCTTTCCAAAGTTTTGGGGTGTACATCATGGAGACTGAGGGGAGAGATTTCCTTAACTCTCCCCCCATGAAGACGGTGCGGTTTGGGGGCAGTGTTGTTGCCACGTTAGCTAAATTCAAACAGGTGAGATTGCAAATCAATAGATACCAAGCTAGCCCGCCTGAAACCCTAACGTTAACCACGATGTAAAGCTGTGAAGTCAGCTGTACTAATACTAATTGTGTAATATTCGATGCTGGTTGTTAAATCTGTTCGACTTTTAAGGGAGACACCAGTGACTATGAATTGTTGAAACATCAGCTGGCCGATCCAGATATCAAGGTAAACAAACATGACTATCAGTTAGGCTACATGTACAGTGTATTCAGTTAGGCTACATGTACAGTGTATTCAGTTAGGCTACATGTACAGTGTATTCAGTTAGGCTACATGTACAGTGTATTCAGTTAGGCTACATGTACAGTGTATTCAGTTAGGCTACATGTACAGTGTAACGTGCAACCTGTGTTGCCATGAATTTAATTTGTGCCTTCTTATGTCAGGATGCCCAAATCCTGAACTGGCTGCAGGAGTTCCGAAACTGTGTTACACAACTGAGCAAAGAGCACGAACAGCTGATCTATGTGGTTCTGGTGAGGATGAAACATTTGATCCGTTCTGCATTGTCTAGCCCAGATTGTTTTTAAAACACATGTAGTGTTGTTATTATAAGTACCCAACTTGCGAGTTCTTGACTAACCCATGGCTGTGGCAACATGACCATACTTTTCTCACGTAGCCCTGTCGCAATTATTACATGAATACCTGATCGCAATAATTTGTGCTGATCACAATCGTTTTGATTGTTGGGTGCATGACATTGTTGCTCTGCTTGATGCTTGTGCGATAGCTAAATTCCTCTCAGCTTGTATAAAAAACATATTTTGATGCAGAACATCACAATTCAGCAGCGTCGCCGTCCTGTACCGTTTCCCCCTGCAAGAAGGGGAAACACTGCCTCAATGGCGTTGACAAGCAGAGGCCAATTGGTAGTTTATTCTAGTTGTTAGATGCTACAACATCCCCAAATAAAACCTAACCAAACAAACTAACCACACCTTTTTTTTTTAGCAGAGCGGTTGCATCTAATGATGTTGGAGAGTGGCTGCGAAACATCAAATAATGAATTCTGGAATCAACCTCTTTTCCATTGTTGTGCACTTAGATTATTGCTGTTTAAATAACCATACTCTTTGTTACTGGTATACATGACCGCAAACCCTTGTCCTGCAATGACCAGGCCAGAAACAGTTTGCTAATGCATCATCTCTTGCCTTTCTATGTGTGTCAGAGGCTGCCTTGGCTGGGTCGGAGCCCTGCGGTAGTGGAGGAGTATCTGGCCTTCCTCAGTAACCTGGTTTCAGCTCAGACTGTCTACCTCCGGTCCTGCCTTAAGATGGTGGTCTCCAACTTCACGCCCAGTTAGTGCCTGTCTGACTGCCTGAACATTTGGATTCAACATGAGTGTGTTAGTGTCTGAGGGTTTTTTCATTTCTTTCCAGAGAGAGTGAAGGTATGTGAGGGAGGAGTGGACATCTCCGACTCGGACGATGACAATGAAAGTAGGTGTCACTGGTCAGTGTGTTCAGTGGCCAACCGAGTGTGTTCAGTGGCCAACCGAGTGTGTTCAGTGGCCAACCGAGTGTGTTCAGTGGCCAACCGAGTGTGTTCAGTGGCCAACCGAGTGTGTTCAGTCGCCAACCGAGTGTGTTCAGTGGCCAACCGAGTGTGTTCAGTGGCCAACCGAGTGTTTGTCTGTGCAAATGATTTATAATAAAGGTTTGTCAGAAGCTTTTCTTTATAGAGGTATAATCTCAAAGTTCATGAAAAAGAAAATAATAAAATTAAATGTATAAAAGATAAAAATTAATGAATGGAATAACATGTATATACATTAAACTATAATTATAATACATATTATTATATAATAATGAGCATTGGAATTTGATTAAAGGGAGGGGTAGGCCAACTGATAGAGGTGTGTCTTAAGGCCAGGTCTTAAAGCCATGATTGTCCTTGCAGCCTTAAGGCTGTCAGAAAGGGAGTTCCAGTCATGAGGTCCAATGCTAGAACAGGTGTTAATGAATGCGTTAATAACTCTTAGATAAGGTTGAGACCTCAAAATATAGGTGGATTTTTGTCTTTACCCTTTTTATTCCTTTTGTAGACCTTCCGAGTAATTTTGACCAGTGTCATCAGGCCCTGCAGTTGATTGCCAGATACGTCCCATCGTAAGTAGCCATTGCAATCCTTACATTCCTACAAGATATTCAGTTCATTACCAGAGCAATGTACTGTTCCTGCCTTCTGTAAATCCACCCTTTACTGCTGGCGAAAAGACATATGTGTCCAGCCTGAATAACTACAGACCTGTACCATTCACCTTGGTCATCACTAAAGTGTCGGATCGCCTGGTCTCGTCTCTGAACTATCACAGATACCCTCCTAGACCCACCGCAGTTTTCTGCTGATTGGTTCTGTGAGCCGAGCTATCAACATGGGCCTCCACAACATACTCCAGCCATTAGACAACCCAAATACCTACAGAACAGCACTGTTGTTGGACTCAACAACTTCCTAACCAACAAGAAGCAACCAGTAAAGATGGATTAGCAAAGTTCTGACTTTGTATGATGCTGCACTAGAGTGCTGGATTAATACTTCAACTTGCGCTACGCTAGCGACTGGACTGTACCTCCAACAATGACCGACCAAGCTACTGAATATGACAGATGACGCCACTCTATTCAGTCTTTTCACTGTTAGTTTGGGGCTGTGTTTGCCTGCTGCAGTGAAAGCATGTCATCTAGCGCATCATACATGACTGCATGGCAAAGAAGCTTGCCAGCATAAACATTGCTGACTTCTTAAACCAGTTCACCTCTGTTTTAAATAGGGCGTATGGCAATTGGGCAGTACAGGTATACAATGACCAAATAACATCCCAATGCCTGAACCGTGTCCCTTGGTCAACAAGCTAACAGTCTGACCTTAGACTATGTTCCCCTCAACAACCCACCTCCAAACGGTTAGCTTAATGGCTACCTACAGCTAGCAGCTCCAATACACCAAGTACAATTATTGATATGTAAGTGTACTTCAGTGAATAAAGGTGCTTCTGATTCTGTAGGATCCTTGTCTGTGTGAACGACCGGTTACAGTGTTTATTTGTTTTCTTACCAGCACAAGTCGATTCTTGATGCCCATTCTGACGGATAACTTTCCTTTCGTGCAGAAGTCCTCCAGAACCCTGGTAAGTGCATACTTTGTGGTCTTGTGTTGATCACACTTTTTATGCAAGGTCTCTCTTCGCGGGGTGAACATTCTGGTTTTCTCCACAGGAGTGTTATGTCCATAACGTCCTGCGTGTGGCGGTGTACATCCCTGCTCTACGGCGAGACATCCTGGAACTCCTCGTTAATAGGATGCTCAAACTGGACGTAAGAGTGTCGGTGGTTGTTCCCTGAGAAAAGGTGTGTGTGTGTGTGTGTGTTGTGGGCTAACACTGTGTTGTGCTCCAGGTGAGCGCTCCCCGGGGGGAAATAGAGGAGGTGGAGGAGAACGCTGTGCAGAAAGAGATTAAGGGAGAGCAAGAGGAGGGCCTCTTTGACATGGTAACTTGGCGGGGGTTTCCACACATCCTCTGTCCTGGCATTTATGACCCAGAGTGATGAAGTTCTACCTGCTGTGTCTCAGGATGAGGACGTGTGTTCTGTAAGGTCCGGTCCGGAAGAGTCCGATATGATGGCCCACCCGGTAGCAGAGAGACTGGACACGCTTATGGCTGTGCTGTTGGCCTTCATCAAGGATGTATGCCACGTGAACGGTGAGGGCTGAGGCCAAACACACACACACACACACACACACAGAGTAGACAATGCTCACTCCGCTCCCCCTCTGTATCTTCCAGGTTGTCTAGATGTGGAGCAGACGAAGGATCTGTACCGGGATTTGATCTGTGTGTTTGACAAACTGATCCTGCCTACACACGGTTCCTGCCACATCCAGTACACCATCTTCTATCTATGTAGCTTCCGACTGGTCAGTACTCGACACTGTGTCTGTGTGTCTCACGACGGACGCCTGTCTGTCTGTGTGTCTCACGACGGACGCCTGTCTATCTGTGTGTCTCACGACGGACGCCTGTCTGTCTGTGTGTCTCACGACGGTCGCCTGTGTGTCTCACGACGGACGCCTGTCTGTCTGTGTGTCAGGCCCTGGCTGAGGCCTTCCTGGAACACCTGTGGCGGTTACTCCAGAGCCCGTCTCACCCGGCAGTCATGCGTCAGGCGGCAGCCAGCTACATGGGTAGCTTCCTGGCCCGTGCCAACTTCCTGCCCGTAGCGTGAGTCCCGCCCCCCCCTCGCCTAGCTGTCCTCAATATCGCAAAGTAGCTTTTGTGCGTCCCCAAATAAAGTCGATACAGTGGTTGGTCCCTCTCACGTTCCCTGTGGTCCCTCAGCACGGTGCGGGCCTGTCTGGACCTGCTGGTTCCCTGGCTCCACCTCTACATCGACAGCCAGGACTCCGGATCCCGGGCCTACTGCGACATCGCGCTGCACGGCCCCTTCTACAGCGCCTGTCAGGCCGTCTTCTACGCGCTCGTCTTCCGTCACGGGAGCCTCCTGAAGGCAGACATGGGCAAAGGTAGGGGACCGACCGCGCGCGGCTGCGAGGGGCCTGCTGGCTGAACCGGCCCAGTGACACCCCGTCTTCCCCTAGGGCTGGCGTACCTGCAGGGTCTGAACCTGGAGAGGATCGTCATGTGTCAGCTCAACCCTCTGAAGGTCTGCCTGCCTGCCGTCACCAGCATGTTCGCCGCCGTCACCAGGTACGCCGGCCCGGCCCTCGGCCCACTTACCGCGTAGTGTCTCCTGCCAGGCTCGCCGCCAGCGCTAAGTAGGCCGTGTGCCGCGTCCCGCCCGCAGGAAGTACCAGTTGGTGTTCTGCTACACCATCATCGAGAGGAACAACCGGCACGTTCTCCCCGTGGTCCGCACCTCCGTGGGAGGCGACTGTGTGTCCACCAACACCAACCCCCTGGACAGCTTCTTCCCCTTCGACCCCTACATGCTCAAGAGGTGAGCGCCGGCCGCTAGCGCCGGCCGCCGTGTGACCCGGAGACAGTGGTCGGGAAGGCGCGTTAGTACGACCTCCACGTGTCCCCGAAAGAGCACAAGGTTTATGTCCGTTTTTATTTCTTTAGGTCGGGTAAACTTATCGAGCCCCTCTACCAGGTATGGGAGGAGCCAGCAGACACTGAGATGGACCCTGTTACCGCCAAGAGAGTCAGACAGGTAAAAGCTGCCGCTTTTGGTATTCTAACACGATTGGCTGCTGTCTCCCTTCTGCTTGCGCCTCATTTGGTTTTGATCCCTCTGTTTTCTCTCTGCATTAGTGCTCTGAGGCGGATGAGGATGATTTTCTGCAAGGGGCGACGCCAGAGTCTAAAATGGTGGTTGGCATGACCCCTGGCTCGTATGACTCTCAGCTCCACAGCCCCAGTAGTGTGGGTTCCCCACCCATTGCCTTCCTCCAGAAACCCTTCTGACCCCCCCCCCCCCCCCCCCCCCCCCCCCC